>JAJJMB010001716.1:365100-411198 GCA_023531105.1 Papaver atlanticum
TGATTTTCATAGGGTAGACTCCTTATGGGTCTATGAATCTAACATGGGTGTTTAAATCGATTAAACTGGGCTCAATCGACGGGTTTTGATCTCAACAGCAAAATATGGAAAGTCACTTGTGTGACTTGTTTTAGGAAATTTTAGAGAGATTAAAGGCAAGATTTTCTTCCCAAAGCTTAATATATATCTATGGAAGAGTTTAGAATCAAAAGGAAATCCCAGATACGCGTGGAAATTCTAAAACAAGAAATTGCCGCAACTTTGCCGTGAAGAGAAAGAAAGAGATTTCGGAAGATTTTGGAGAGATTTAATCGCTCTTTTTGATATAAATAGATTGTTTGGGTCATATATAAGGGGTGTCGAGAGTTTGGGGGGCTTAGAAGGGCTGAGGAGTGAGAAATCAAGACGAACATAAAGTTACCTGCTGCTGTTTTCTGCTGGTGCGGAGCTGAAGAACACGAAGAACATAAGACGCACACTGAACAGTCGCGAAGAACACGAAGAACATCGACCCACACTAAACCGTCGCAGAAGCAGTCTTATATTCTTGTTTATTAACAGCACTTCAGTTGTATCGGTGATTCTGTAACGCCATAAAAGCGTTGCAGACTCGCTGTATTATTATTTCTCTTCAATAAAAACACCTTTTGAGCCATGTTTCTATCTTTTGTGCATGTTTTTACCATGAGGAGCTAAACCCAAACACTGGGATGACGGAGGAAGACGAATATCATACTTGGGGTAATTTTATTAATTCTTTTTAAGACTTTTGCATTAATTTTAATTGAAAATATGATTTGAATTAATTGGTTGTCATTTAATTTGATGATGTATGCTTAGCTTAGGTGTTTTGATACATCATGCTTAGGATTTACAATCAATGTTTTGAGAATCTACCTTGGCAAAAATAGAGTCCTTGTCTTTCTTGAGCTAAAATTGTCAAAGAATTAATAATTGAACCTTATGTTTTGAATTCGGTGGAATCCCGAATCCCAGTACCTCTCACCATTGTTTAATATTTTTGTATATATTTTTATTAAATTTAAAAACTCGAATCTTCACAAGTCCGAGTGAACGACAACCTTACTTAAATTTAATAAAAATATTTCTAATATTTCTGTTTTTTAGCAGTTCAGATGTATCATCATCACTAACATTGCCATTTCCATTAGTATTCTCATTTCGGTCTTCAACATTCTCATTCGGGTCTTGAGTATTATCATCTCGGTCCTCGTCGACCTCATGGTTGTCCTGATTATTATTGTCCCTAAACCTACTATGCCTTCCAGTTTCCCTATTGTCACCAAATATCATAGCTAGTTCATTATATTCTGGATGATCCTACAAAATCAAATTATAATTTAATTACTGAGAAACATGATGATTATATAATAAATCTTATTAAAAGAGGTTAAATACAACCACAAACCTCGATATGTTTTTTCATACATCATCAGGCGCAGTCACGATTTCTTTTGCATCATTCCATCCAAAACCGCTGGTACCTCTAAGACTACTTACAACATTAAAAAAATTCTTCAAAGTTTTCATGCGATTTCTCAAAACTTCCTTATTAAAAGAAGGACGAAAGCTTTCTTTGAATTTAATGACGATGTTCGTCCAGGCAGTTTTGCTAAATTGACCATCAAGTAATTCTCTATCAACCACTTGCTCTACCATAAGTTCTATAAAAAGATGATCCATTGGAGGGGTCCAAGTTGTTCTCCCGCCATTTTGGGCACTCGATGATTTACTCTCCATAAGTTCTATGTTGAAAATATTATAATGAAAATGTAAAAACGTGATCAATAGTAATATTGACAAAGAATCACCAATCCACAATAGTCTTTATTACATACTAGTGAACTCATCTTTCCTATTAACACCCTTCATTTATGCTAGCATCTTAATAACAGCTAAAAATGAACGCAAGTACAGTATCTTAATAACAGCTAAAAACAAACGCAAGTACAGTATACGCAGCATAGAAAGGAGTTCGACCAAAATAAAATATATAACAAAATGTTCTTGCAAGCATTAAAGTTAAATTAATGATGTACTAGTACCTTGACGTAACCTGCTGTTAAGTATTCAACTTTTGTAATGAGCCCATATCCTTAAAACTACGTTAGGGATAAACCCATGCACTGGCAACACTAAATATCTACAAATCCACTAAAATGTAATCTAAAGGACAAGACCACTCTTTTGTAATGATGCACTAGTGCCTGAACTGAAGCTATAATCTAAAGGACGAGAACATTCTTTGTTTACAGTAACACTCAATGTACAAAAAATCTTTAAGCTAAAATATAACTAGCTGCAATATATATTTGGATTTCTCACAATATTTACTTGGTACGCATAAAAAAAAGAACACAATTCATTTACTTAGAAAGGATAAACAGATTTTCATTCTCCATATCTACTGGTGATCTAAAGGATACTAACTTGTACCGTTTGACCATTCTTCACTCCTGTATACTTTATTGACATACTATGAACAGTTTTTCCTAATTAACATTCTTCAAAATATTGATGCACATGGACATCAAAAAGTAAAACTAAAAATACATAATCATTTATGATAGAAAAGAAACTTCCCGATAAGGAAAATTATCAAACAAGTGTGGTGTGTCATTTGAGTCCATTAACAAAGGAACATATTTCGACCAAAAATTAGCTCGACAATCTTAACAAACCCAGTTTTATTTTCAGGAAATAGAAAATGGATTTTCAACAGAGAGAGATAGATTACCTAGTGCGATAGAGGAAGAAGAAGAATATCTGTAAACAACCAAAAAGAGTTTAATCAAATCCGTAAATAAAAAAACTTTACTTGTGTCAGTAATTTTTGTTTGATACCTTTGATTTCTACGAACAAGGAGTATGAAGCTTGCTTGTAGCACTACGCAGATGAGATGAGAGTATAAAACCCTTCGTGGTTTTAGCAGTAGCGATAATGGGTTTTAGATGCACTATTCCGGGCTAGGAAACTGGGAGAACGAGTTTATTGGAGAATACCATAAACCTGCTTTTTTGGTGTTCGAAAATCGCGGGAGGTTTTGACGTCCCAATCCCATCTTGGAATATGTATGAAACAAACACAAAATAACCTTTTTTTCAGGGATAACCCAACCTAGGTTGTGATATCCGGGTTCCCAAACATGCCTTATGTCTACTAGAGTATGATCATTCACAGCTTCGCAGTTATGTTTTCAATATAGCACGACTTGAAAGATACGTTAGGATTAAAACAGTTCAAGTCAAAATATTACTAACCTCAAGAGGAAAGATGATGTTGCCATTGTAGTTTGTTACTTCTTCACATTCTTCAAGTCTTCGAGTAATACTTGTATGTCTCATAATCCTAATCTTTCTAGTTTAACCTATACGAAGTTGACTCTAGTACATAATCAAGCGACTCTTTAAATGAGTTTTGATTCACTAAAATATGACAACCACTCTTGACATACCAACGCTTGATGGGTTAAACCGATCTATGCTCTAACAGTCTCCCTCTTAATACATATGGATAAACAAATTACACCAATTCATTACTCATACGCTTGATTCCAAGTTTCAACAGCCAATATCCTGCATATATTCAATCCATAAATGCCGCTGTTGACATTTCTCTTTTGTAGTTCAAATAACTACAATCAACATATGATATGTTTCTCCCCCTTAGTCAATGCTTACTCTTTCATTAGATATAACGTTTAAGCACAATTGGCCTTTCCTTAGTGATTACCAATCACTTGTTACTCCATATATTTCTCCCCCTTTTTGTCACAAAATGACAAAGGTACGAGCAAATAATGTAAAAGCGAAAGGATCTTACAAATTTACAAGACTTGTACAACCTATAAGAGTTGAGAACGAAGGTTTCACATACCATTTTAGATAACCAATATCAAAACCAAAACTACAAGTAATCTGGTTTTAATATGTTATCAAGGAAACAATTGCCTGAAGCAATTTTCCCTAATAGTTTAACAACTTGACTAAGAAACTTAGTTCTTTTCCTAAACCGATTGTACAAATACAATCGCTTATTTTGATAAGACCAAAATAAAGATCAGAATTAACTTTATTTTTCTCATCAGGCTATAATTATTCAAATAATAACTTAGACCTTACACCTTTTGACAAGACAAGTACTAGGTTAGTTAACTAATATTTCTTGTCAAGGCATTCGATTAGACTTGAATAACCGAATCCTTCCTTTGATAAGTCTAACTAAGATCATAATTAACTTAGTTTCTCTTATCCAAAATCGATTTAGACTAAACAAATGATCCCGTATTTCTGTTAAGCCAAAAAAAATACATGCAAACCAAATAAATTGACTTGCACAATTATTTCTCTTAACCGGAAGCAATTGAAACAAACATAGACATTAAAGTACCGTAATTGCACCGAAATTTTGTTAAGTCTAAAACAATTGATACCAAACAATAAAGAAAGATACCAAACAATAATTTTTCTTAACCGGAAAAAATTGAATCACACACACATCCATACAAACAATGAAATAAACATCAATTGTACCAAATTTTGTTAAGCAAAATAAAAATATATGAAATATAAACAGGCTTTTCTTAAACAGGAAAACGATTAACTAACAAATTCGTTACCTCAAATTCCGCATCCTCTACTCCCCAGAAAGATATATCATTAAGCGCAAGTTCAATTTAGAACTCGCCCCCGTTGTGTTGTCATTCTCTCATAACAAAAGAACAACAAAAAAAGCAAACTTTACCAGAGAAAGGTTGAATCGGTTTTAACTAATGCATATCAAAAGCAAAAGTTGAAAACCCCGAAACACATATGCTTTTATGCTAAATATAATTCAACATATTGTGACTTTTTCACATGTGAGTTTCAATCGGAACACCTTATGATTCTTTGATAAAGCCTACCAACAAGGGCTAGAACTTAATCCCACTAAATCAAAAAGCCACACAAACCATAAGGGTAATAAGTGAGATCGAATATTAAGGTTATGAAAACCGAAATCAAAACATCTCAAAATACATAGCAATAATATAAAGCATTCAAGCACAGGCTATGTAAACGAAAAACTATCACATGAAAAATTATAAACCAATAATTTTATTCATAATAGTAATAGTTTTATTTAGGAAACAGACCTTATACAATTATTGAAAGAAATAAAAAACTGATGTCTATTTTTCCTTTTAGGATAGATCTTCAATCAGTTTATTAAAGATCATCTTCAATATCCTCAAATTTTTCAGGATATTCATCAACAACATCTCGACTGATTTCCCGGATTCTGTACACAGTACCTTGATTGTGTTCATAGGATAAGGCATTAACCTTTCGATTAATATTCCGAGCATACTCCCTATTACCGATTCCAAGTTTAATCAGCTTCCTTTGGTTAAGGATAACAGTTATTAGTAGTGCTGCCTATCTATGATGCGTTTCAATGGTACTTAGGAGGACTTGTCGTAGATTGAGAATATCAATCTTAACATCCAAACTGCTTTGGACAAGAAGACTAGTTATGTCTTCCTTTTATCTTCTTTTATCTTCACAACCAGATTTGTTGAAGGAATCTACACGATTAGTAGTTTCATTAGAAGTCATTCCGCTCAAAGCTTTTAGGATCTTAGCTTGAGATCTGGTTTGAGAATGCATCCTTTATTATAAGTCCTCAAGGAAGATGAGTACATATACCAGAGAATATCAACATATACCAAACATAGGTGTCATCCTTATATAGTTCTGACAAGATTTGAAAAAAAATTCGCATCATATGTGTTATCGAAGCACAAAGATTCTTTGAAGAGAATCAATCTTCTGGATCATGTATCTAAAAATAATTTAGAAAAAAGAACTTATCCTGTATACACAAGTTGTTGTAAGACAACTTTTCTACAAGAGGACCAATTAAACATCTTCAGGTAGATTGTGTATTCTCTCCATATTGAATAAAAAATATTTAGCAGGATACAAGATGCCCAGTACTTGTGCTTCCTTACATCAAACGATTGTGCATTGTAAGGATGCAATTTCCAACACGTTTAAGCGTTAGGGTGAGAAGAACCTTCCTCACCGAGTTCCATTGAAGTGACATATTTTTTCTTATCTTTAGGATCATGATCTGGTGCTCTTGTATGGGTTTCAAATTCATCCCTTTTATCATGAATATTGCGTGAGCTTTATCCTTGATTACTGTTTGAGCCCATGATGTTAAGTTATTTGAATTCGAACCCGTGTGATCTTGATCAGCCATTAAACAGATTTCAAATGTCTTTTGTTCAAGACATTCTGTATGTTCTTTTAAGATATCCATTCCTTGTTGAAAATGTTTTTCTAAACACTTATCGAGCTATACCTTTTGACATGTCTCTGTAAGAAGTTCTTCTATAAGGATTTTATTCCTTATTTGTGAATGCTCCAGCGACTGAGTAAAAATTTCACACTCTTAAGTTTGCTGATATACTTCTTTGCACAAGGCCAATTTCTATTCCAAATAATCAGCTAGATTATTTGGGAGACTGAGTGTTTCTCGCTTTCCTTCACAGATTCTTACATTCAATTGAACAATAAGTTCTAGGTGTTAGAGAACTGCTCGATCGAACTCGCAAGCGTTGCTATCCCAATCTTGTTTGTCAAGTTTAGTTATCAAAACTATAAGTCTTGATTTCTAGTCTACATATAGCTAAGTCTCGGATAAGATAGAAACTGTGGTTGGGCCTAGAATTCATGGAGTTCATCGACTGAAGACGAAGAACTATCAAGCGGAACTTGCGGGACTTCTTCGAAAAAAGGTATGTGGAGACTTAAACTCATCTTTTTCACTTGAAAAGTCTATCCTCTCTCTCTCCTTCTTGAGACACAGTAGTTTTAGCTATATAGATATGCATAATTGATATTTCGAGCTGAGTGTTAACTCGCTTTCTTGTTTCTCGAAATATATGTTGGTAAGCTTTTAGATTCAACCAAGTTCATCTCGTTCTTGACAAAATTCTAAAGATGATCATATGAAAATTGCCAAGTTATGTGACTCGAAATGTTTCATAGAATGATCATAATTTCGATCATCTGAAAATTGCTTAGATACTCTTGTTTGTGGTAAACAACTATTGTGGTCATTATAAGAATGTTTCAGTGATTGAAAGAAGAGTAGAGCATCTATTGGTTTACATAGTATGCATTCTTGCATGTGTGTAATCAATGTCTGGGAGTCATAGTATGCATACCCGTATGCGTACCCATTGGCTTATGAAAAATTGAGAACCCAGTACACGTACCTGTACGCGTACTTGCTTAAGGTATGGGTCCGACATTTTATGCTGGAGTCTGATGAGATATCAGGTATGTGTACCTGTACGCATACTAGCGAAAGCCAACGCCGGTCCGGGTCATCAAGGTTTGCGTACCCGTTTGCATACCTTGATGAGATATGTTCTATTTCGGTTTTATATAACATGAACTATTCAATAAATTATAAGGGATGCAATTACTTGCAAAACGCGGCTATAATTGTTCATGGTTGATTTATGTGAATCAACAAAAACCAAACATGAATCAATTGTGTCTTGCATACTTCTATGAGATTGAATAGCAATTGAATCTTCTCCATTAACTAGTTTCATTTAAGTCATTTGAACTAGTATGGGTAGAGATGAATATGGTTGAGAAGAAAGTGCTCATGTGGTTAACTTAAGTTGACTATGAATGAACCAACAAGGTGCACACATTTGGGTATGGCTAGCCAAACCTAAATGAGGGTGCATTCCAATTGTGTGTAACAAGCCAAGATGATCTAACGGTCTAAGTATATTGGATTGAGTTTTAATCAGGTTTAATCTAACGGTGAATATTGAATGCTTTGTTACCAAGGTAACTTAGATTGCAAACCCTGATTTGAAAACTATATAAGGGAGTACTCTAGTAACTGGGAAACCTAATACCCACACCTCCAGTGTGCTACTAGTTGCGACTAGAGTTTATTCTCCTTTAACCTTAGGTTTTTCTCAAACCCCGTAGTTTAACGACTTAAAGACTTCATTGGGATTGTGAAGCCAGACCTAACTATTTTCTCTGTAGTTGCGTTGATCTTGTTGTATCTGTCGTGTTGAGTATTATCTTCTCTAAGATTTACTCGAGATTCTATATCTCTGACAGGCAAGATTAAAAAGAAATCACAAACATCTTCATATCATCGTTTGTGATTCCGCGATATCTTGTTTCGTTTCCATACGATTAAGATTATCGCGAGGTGATTGATATCACTAGGCTGTACTTCGGGAATATAAGTCTGGTGTATCAATTGGTTCCTATTCACCTTGATTAATCTAAAGATGGAACAAAAATCGTCGGTATATCTGTAGGAGACAGATTTATCTATTTAGGACTTTTCTGTGTGATACAAATTCGTTCTTAAGTCTTCTTCTTTAGGTTAAAGAAACTCTTGGTTGTGGGTGAGATCAACTAAGGGAATCTAGTTCGTAGTATTTTGCTGGGATCAGAGGCGTAAGGGAACGCGACTGTACCTTGATCAGTGTGATATTGGTTAGGGCTCAACTACATTCTAGTCCGAAGTTATCTTGTAGTAGGCTAGTGTCTGTAGCGGCTTAATACAGTATGGTATTCAATCTGGACTAGGTCCCGGGGTTTTTCTGCATTTGCAGTTCCATCGTTAACAAATTTTTTATGTATGTGTTATTTCTATTCCGCATTATATTTCGTATATAATTGAAATATCACAGGTTGTGAGTTAAGACTAATCAATCCAACCTTTGGTTGTTGTGTTATTTGATTAGCACTTGAACATTGGTCTTTGGTACCGTTCAAGTTATTTCTCTTATATTCAATCGGGCTCACATATTTCTATTTGCTAATTGCGGATTTAATTGAGAAATTGAAATTTAATCTCTTAGAAACACTTTCTTCAAGTTTGAAGTCTGACTGTCTAGTTGATTCACTTGCAAAGTGTTTTGGAGTTTGTCCATACAGATTGCTAAACGAAAAGTTTGGGATGGTTGTTACACCCCCGTTTTTCCAATTGGTATCAGAGCCAGCAAACATATTAAGACCTCATAAGTATGTGTTTGTAGCAATCCGATTATTATGGACGAGTCTATCTCTAGTAACGTACCAGTTCAGAAATTACCATATGAGTTTCAAAGATTGGATTCACCTGAGAAAACTGTCACATCTATGTCAATATCTAAACATCCTCATGATGTAGAAATTGTTGATGTCTGGGAAACACACCTAGAGGAGCAGTTGGATGAACTTTCTGACGAAGGTGACTCGGATATTGATAAAGATGTTGATGAGGAAGTCTCATAGTATGTTAATCTTTTAGATTCGGTGGAAAAGAAGAAGTTAAAAACCTCTCATGTCACACCTCTTCTGAATCCTCTCTGTCGAGAAAAAAAGAAATTGAGAAGATGTTACGCAGGTGTTTATGTTATGAATCGTTCTAAAGAATCGATCCTCAAGTATTTTGAGGAAAACATACGTATAAAGTCATTTGAGTGTGATAGTTTTTATCAAAAGTACCTTTTGCTGGAAGAGAAACTTTTAGAATCTGAAGAAAGGATTAACTCTCAACAAATTAGTTTTGATGACAGGGAAAGTGCTTGTCTCGTTCGAGAAAAATGCCTTGAGGCTGATTTAGCTGCTACTCTTGATAAAATCAAGATGTTGGAAGATGACTTGAAAAAGTTCAATACTAGTTCAAGAAAATTAACCTCTATGCTAGGAGCAAGTAGAAATCATCGTGATACACGGGGATTGGGATATAAGGGAATAAATGCTCCAAGTATTAGCAAAGAGGTAAAATTTGTCAAGGATAGTGATTCTTCTCAACAAAAGGTTTCCACTGATGGAAAAAGTGAAATACCTTCACCGGCAGTTAAGGTTCGAAAGACCAAAGTATATCAACCTCCAAAGTAAGCACACACGGATCGAGGTAAGAACATTCCTTATGTTTGCCACTATTGCGGAAATAAAGGTCACCTGGAAAGGAGATGTTGTTTCCGTATAAGGGATGAGAAACTTCATGATGTTCTTGTTTGGGCATCACAAGAAGCTGTGAAACCAAGATCATATGTTAAGACTAGTCCCCTTAACGTTACAAGTTGTAATTGTCCAACATTCAGGCAAAGGAATCAGTGCTGTGATAAACCTAGATTTGCCTATAAACGTCATACGAACCCTTTTCACAATCGTAATGGTTATCAAAAGGATAACTTCGTAAAGACGAAGCCAAGATCCGATTCTCCCAATTGGAGAAAGACTAACTTGCAAAAGAATAGTCAATCCATGGGAAGAAGGTTCTGGTTGTTCCTAAATGCACTCAGAAGTGGATACCAAAGAAAGTCATTGATGTTTTTAGTATGCAAAGGAATGATCTCCCAGAAAATTCCATGACTATGGAGAAGGCAGTACCCATGATGTTGGAACTTATAAAGTTCTTTGGAAAGATGAATTTGGATGTGAAAGGTTTATAAAAGCGATCTATTTCATGATAATCCAAAATTTACTTGTGGTGAGAAAGACATTGTTCACCTCAACAAAACTTGATTGTGTTGTAAGTGCATCGTCACCAAGTAATGCCCTGCTATGTATACGGTTTGGGAAGCACAAGAATTAGGGCACACAGATTATGTTCGGTAAGGATGTAGAATTCGACTGGATTCTTCTAAAAAGGTATGTATATAAACTTGAGCAATATTTGTGTTTTTATAATGATCCATGTACCTTGCTTATTGTTCATTTCTACCTAACTTGATCTGTGTTTAAGGTTCTTATGTGTTTAGGATTGAAAATATTAGTTCGGGATCTTTGGACTTCATGGTACACATACCAGGTATGCATACCATCATTTAAAAACAAATTCCAGGGGTTTTAGTACGCAAACCCGTTTGCATATTGCTCCAGGTCACGAAATTTGGTTTGCAAATCCGTATGCATACTTGCCCGTAGACGTCGATATTCGGTAAATTTGTTTTGGCCGTAACTTCTTCGTCTGAACTCGGAATGACCTCATTCTTTTTGAATTCTCTTCCTCTTTGAATTATATTCAAAATGGAGATGAGAATTATTGAATTTGGATGAGTTAGGATTGGTATTTGTCCCGTCTCTTGTTTTTGAGTATTTTGCTCCGTTTCGTCGTACTTGTTCAACTTCTCTTGGACTTGGGCACTTGGATTCTTGGATTACTACTCTTCTAAGCTCATTTGTAGATTTTACACGAATGATGTTGGTGAATCACAAAGAAGAAAGTTCAAGAATGGGTAGTAGTACGTATTACTATGGGATTCTTGAATGTTCACAATCATCTTATGTGAACTATGGTGCATGGTCGTTAATGACTTTGTATGTTCTTATTTGTTAAGAAATTATTTTTATACGTCTTTGGTAGCCATTCTTGGTGTAATCCATGCGGAAAAGATTGATTCTACCCTCTAAGGACAAATCATCTTATATGTGCATTACGAGTTTGTCTAGTTGCCTAGGAAACTTCTTATGAGAATTTTATGTTTTATGATTAAGAAGGATAACTAGGGTTTGGAATAGCTTATTTTGTGATTACACATTGCTATTGCCAAACAATTTTCATCTTGCAATGGTTTTAGATTTATTTATTTAAATTCTAAACTTTATTTGGAAGATGATCTTTGCAGTATTAATCTTTGTTGATTTTATATATTACAAACTATTATGGGATATGTATGTTTGCGTCCATGAACTGTTTTCCTCCCATACCCCGTCGAAAGTTGTGTCGTTCATATGTCAATTTATTTTGATAAAAGAATGATTGAACTCTTGACAAAGACGAAAGTTAAGCCTATTATGTCATATGCAAATATTGATGGAAGATAAGATGAACTTTTTTTTACAAAGATTAGGTCTATTATATGTCATTGTGCAAATGGTGATGAAAAATAGAATGAATCTTTGTATATTTCGCAGTATTGGTCTTTCCCTAATCCACTTCTTGTGTATATATTGTGCGGCTCGGTAATGTATTTTATGTGAGCAATTCTGATTAAATTAATCATGGGTTCTCTTGTGGTTAGTTTAATTGATGACTTTTGGATACAAATTCATATTCTTATGATTTGATTTTTCCCAAAAGAAACCCTTCTTTTCTTGTAAAACTAAGGTCGCCCTTGTTGTTCTTTCGGGAATGACATTTTATGGGGGAGAGTTCTTTTCGAACTTGTGCTTAATAGCAAATCTCTATGGGGAGTACGGCTGTGGAATATTACAGGGGTTATCTTGCATCTTTATGAACTCCTTGATGAATGCATTTAATTTCGACTATTTGATAGCATCTAAATTAGTTGGTATGTTTTCTTTTGATCATGAAGTATCTCAATGGAAATTTCATTAGGATCCCGCTGATTTTCGTACCTTTGCCAATTTTTATTGACCAAAAGGGGGAGAATTATTTTGTAGTCATACTACAAATACATATGGTTTACGAATCATCTTGTAAGGAGGAGTGGTTTTCATATGAGATGAAGTATTTATTAAGGGGGAGTGATACATATCACCATAGTATTGTTGTCGAAGTTGTTGGTGCAATTGAACTTTGATGTTGCATAATAATACTATGACACTGTATAACAATACGAAAACTTCTTGTTTTTTATATATTGTTATGTCTACGGAACTTCAACAACTGTGATGCTGGAAAGAACACTTTAGGATCATGGCGTACTTGGAAGTGATGAAGATTTCGAGTTTTATTGAAGAACCAAGGAGATCAAGCATGTGGATGAGAAGCTATAAATTTATCTTTTTTGTAATCCATATGTGTTGATAGTTTTGTCACTAAAATTGACAAAGGGGGAGATTGTTAGAGCACTTCTCAGTCGAACTCGCAAGCGTTACTATCTCAAGCTTGTTTGTCAAGTTTAGTTATCAAAACTATAAGTCTTGATTTCTAGCCTACATATAGCTAAGTCTCGGATAGGATAGAAAGTGTGGTTGGGCCTAGACTTCACGGAATTCATCGATTGAAGACGAAGAACTATCAAGAGGAATTGCGGGACTTCTTCGACAAAAGGTATATGGATACTTAAACTCATCTTTTTCACTTGAAAAGTCCATCCTCTCTATCTCCTTCTTGAGACACAATCAGTTTAGCTATATAGATTTCATTATGCATAATTGATATTTCGAGCTGAGTGTTAACTCGCTTTCTTGTTTCTCGAAATATATGTTGGTAAGCTTTTAGCTTCAACGAAGTTCATCTCGTTCTTGACGAAAGTCAAAAGATGATCATATGAAAATTGCCAAGTTATGTGACTCGGAATTTTTCATAGAATGATCATAATTTCGATCATCTGAAAATGGCTTAGATACTCTAGTTTGTGGTAAACAACTATTGTGGTCATTATGAGAATGTTTCAGTGATTGAAAGGAGAATAGATCATCTATTGGTTTACATAGTGTGCATGCTTACATTTTTGTAATCAATGTCTGGGAGTCATAGTATGCATACCCGTATGCGTACCCATTGGCTTATGAAAAATCGAGAACCCAGTACATGTACCTGTACGCGTACTTGCGTAAGGTATGGGTCAGACTTTTTATGCTGGAGTCTGATGAGATATCAGGTATGCATACCTGTACGCATACTAGCGAAAGCCAATGCCGGTCTGGGTCATCAAGGTTTGCGTACCCGTTTGCATACCTTGATGAGATATGTTCTATTTCGGTTTTATATAACATGAACTATTCAATAAATTATAAGGGATGCAATTACTTGCAAACCGTGGCTATAATTATTCATGGTTGATTTATGTGAATCAACAAAAACCGAACATGATTCAGTTGTGTCTTGCATACTTCTATGAGATTGAATAGCAATTGAATCATCTCCATGAACTAGTTTCATTTGAGTCATTTGAACTAGTATGGGCAGAGATAAATATGGTTGAGAAGAAAGTGCTCATGTGGTTAACTTAGGTTGACTATGAATGAACCAACAAGGTGCACACATTTGGGTATGGTTAGCCAAACCTAAATGAGGGTGCATTCCAATTGTGTGTAACAAGCCAAGATGATCTAACGGTCTAAGTATATTGGCTTGAGTTTTAATCAGGTTTCATCTAACGGTGAATATTGAATGCTTTGTTACCAAGGTAACTTAGATTGCAAACCCTGATTTGAAAACTATATAAGGGAGAATTCTAGCAACTGGGTAACCTAATACCCACACCTCATGTGTGCTACTAGTTGCGACTAGAGTCTATTCTCCTTTAACCTTAGGTTTTCCTCAAACCCCGTAGTTTAACGACTTAAATACTTCATTGGGATTATGAAGCCAGACCCAACTATTTTCTCTGTAGTTGCATGTTCAGATCTTGTTATATCTGTCGTATTGAGTATTTTCTTCTCTAAGATTTGCTCGAGATTCTATATCTCTGACAGGCAAGATTAAAAAGAAATCACAAGCATCTTCGTCTCATCGTTTAAGATTCCGAAATATCTTGTTTCGTTTCCATACGATTAAGATTATCGTGAGGTGATTGATATTACTAGGCTGTTCACCTTGATTTATAGAAAGACAGAACCAAAATCGTAGGTATATCTGTGGGAGACAGATTTATCTATTTAGGACTTTTCTGTGCGATACAGATTTGTTCTTAAATCTTCTTCTTTAGGTTGAAGCAACTCTTGGTTGTAGGTGAGATCAACTAAGGGAATCTAGTGCGTATTATCCTGCTAAGATCAGTGGCGTAAAGGAACGCGACTGTACCTTGATTATTGTGATATTGGTTAGGGCTCAACTACATTCTAGTCCAAAGTTATCTTGTAGTAGGCTAGTGTCTTTAGTAGCTTAATACAGTGTGGTGTTCAACCTGGACTAGGTCCTGGGGTTTTTCTGCATTTGTGGTTTCCTTGTTAACAAAATTCTGGTGTCTGTGTTATTTCTATTCCGAATTATACTTCGTTTATAATTAAAATATCACAGGTTGTGCGTTAAGACTAATCAATCCAACCTTTGTTTGTTGAGTTATTTGATTAGCACTTGAACATTGGTCTTTGGTACCGTTCAAGCTATTTCTCTTATATTCAATTGGGTCGCAGATTTCTATTTGCTTATTGCGGATTGAATTGAGAAATTGAGATTTAAACTCTTAGAAACACTTTCTTCAAGTTTGAAGTCTGACTGTCTAGTCTATTTACTTGCAAAGTGTTTTGGAGTTTGTCCATACAGATTGCTAAACGAAAAGTTTGGGCTGGTTGTTAGACCCCCGCTTTTTCACTAGGACATCATCTAGACTGTCAATGGTTTTTCCCTTTTCTGAATAGTTTTTAACATGTTTGAAAAATCTTTCTAACATTTTACGAAATTTAAAACTTTGAATCAATTTCTTTTCTCTTTCAGAAATAGAAGATTTTTCACAAGTGGTTGGAGTCGGATCCAAAACATGTTTCATTAGTTTTGAATTCATTCTTTTCTTATCAGGATCCTGATCTTTAATCAAGTTATAAGTCTTAGACATTCTTCTTGATTTTTGAAAAGGCTTACGAGACCAATTTCCATTGACCTTTTGTAAGACTTTATTCTCAGTATCTTAATGTACGTTAACTGAGTTCTCCATAAGTTTAGCTTTTCTTTTCTTATTTTGACTCATTTCTTATAGGTTGGATCGCACCAAACACAGATTGTTAGATCTTTTCGTGTTTTCCTTCTCTAATGCCAATTGAAAAGACGAGGGTACCAAAATATACCTCAATCTAAAAAAATTCCACCTATAAGTCTGTTATCCGGAAGTGATTGTCTATGGACTTAGTCGAGACAATACAACTAATCGGTATTCACACTTTGTGTGATTGTCTATGGATTTGAGATCAAGAAAATACAACTAGCAAAGTGTGATCACTTGATAAAAGGTACGGTTAATAACCGAAACCAATAGGATCAATATCAAGAGTAATCGGAAGTTAATGATTGTGTAATTTACTTTGATTATAATAAAACAATTATAATGTGGAAAGATAAAGTAAATGACACAGCAAGATTTTGTTAATGAGGAAATTGCAAATGCAGAAAAACCCCAGGACCTAGTCCATAATTGAATACTCTCAGAATTAAGCCGCTATACAAACTATTAACCAACTTCGTATAGTTCAGACCAAGCAACTAAACCTATAGTTCACCTAGTTTCGTTAGTATCCCTGCGCTTCCGACTTTAATGAATACACGCACTGGAAAAATTCCTTTGGTTCGAATTCCAAACAATAAAGGAACAACAAATCTGTTCGGTAACAACTCTCTTCAACCTAAGTGATATGAGTTAGACAAAAGCTCTTATGTTTATCTCAATAAACTCCTTTGTCGGGTTCTAGATCAGTCTATTCAACTCACTACCGAAATGGTAAAGTTTAGACTATGCAATCAAATATAGAGTCTACAAAGAATCTATAAGTGATGCCGATCTACACAACTAATCAATCGGGTAAAACCGATTATAGTTGGATCCCAGCCGATCAAGTTTTATGTACACCAAAGATTATGAACTCAAATTAGAAATCTTTTTTGTCTTCAAATCTTCTTAGATCTTCAATAAACACCTTCACACAACAACAACTTGAATCTCTTGTGATCAATCATGCATAGAACAGAGTCTGATAACAATGGATTATCACAAGATGTCCCGTCGACACTTTGATCTAGTTTGAGTGAATCTTATATCAGAATAGAAGATTGATGTGTGTTGTAGTTGTTGTAAAAATGGTGGTAATAGGATTCGATTCTCGAACTTGTGAAGGATAACTTTAGACTTAAATTTTAAAAATAAATATAAAAGAAAATCACACAAACACTGACAAAGTTGATATCAATATTAAAAGAACACTGAGGCTAAGATTCCACTATTTTTCTAAGTTCGAAGTGATTTTATCTAATATTTATATTTATTCAACTTTTGCGTTTAATTTGATTCTAAGCTATTGCAACATTTAGATTTTCAAAATAACAAGTGTAAATCAAAAGTATAAAGCATCAAGAACCTATGACTAAGCATGCTCTATCAAAAGAAATAACAATTGCTTAACAAAAATCATTCAAACAATTATAAATCAAGGCAAATAATCATAAAAATAATTGAAATAAACTAAATAAAATAGATTATACCACTCTTTATTGGAAAAACAGCTTCCTCCGTCGCCTCGGCTAAGGGGTTTAGCTCCTCATATTAATTATTTTCTCAAAATACATGTTTATGGTTCAAAAATTGATTAAAAGAGTGAAAAGTGTTGAAGCAGCGGATTCTGTAATTGCTGAAGGTCTAAAAAAGAAGTTGGAATCGTTGCTGAAGAGCTTCGGTGACTGCAGGAAGATGCGACCGTAACCCGTTATCACTGAAAATAAGTCTGCCTCTGCGACTGACTCTATGGGTCTTATGTTCTTCGTGTTTTTCTTCTTCGCAGCAGCAGGAAAGTTTCTGAACTCGACTTCAGTTGATTTTTTCTCGCTTTTCTATGGCTCTAAACTTCTCCAAACTCTACCAAATTGTTTGTCCCCCTAAATATGACTCGAATCAACCTATATATAGCCACTAAACACAAAATCTCTCGAGTTAATCCATAAATATTCTCGGTTTTTTTCTCCTCAAGTTACGGGATTTTTCTTCCTTCTTTACGCGTCAACTTGGTTTCCAAACTCTCTTAAACTCTCTCAAGACTGAATAAGGACTCCATACTCTCCAATCTTGCCGTAAAATCTTCACAAACTTCTTTTGTAAACCGAAAACATCTCAAAATATGAATACTCCCTGTTTTGCTCCAACACGGATATCTATCCCTGTTTAATCGATTCTACAGCTCATACCAAACTTGTATATCCTTAACAGGGTTAACCCAATGAAAATCATCCCTTGAATCTCCTTTAAAATCGTCCAAAATTCCAACCAGAAAATTCTGTTTTCTGTAAACAGTTTTCCCGCCATTTTTCGTTTTGAAAATTTGAGAAGAAATGTCACCTCCCCCTATCCAGTGCCGGTCTGTGCTTAGCAGCTGCTTGGAAATGGGTTACCCCTTATCCAAAATGAGAGTCCGAATAGCAAGTGTCCTCCCAGGAGCCTTTAGCAACTTTTCGAGCCAATTTTGCCACAAAAGACTATTTCTCCAAAAACACCTACAAAGGGATAAAATACCAAAATTAGTACAAAAATGGGTACTAACAATATACACAATAGAGATGAAAATAGACACATAAATGCGTCTATCAAAGATCCTCAAGCATAAACAAACTATGTGCAATCAAAGTTCAACCACCGTTAGTCAATCAAACCAAATCGAAAACTAATAATTCTGCAATTATCTAGTTTCCCACCAACGGTACTCGTAGAGCTTACAAAAGTCTTTAAACGAGCGGTCGTAAGAGATTTCTCCTTATTAGGTTACTTTCCTCTCCGAATAGATGGCTCGACCAGTAACAACACAAAGAAGTAGTTTTGCTGGCTCTTAGGATAGTTTGCTAGCAATGAAAACTTGGTTATTTATAGACCAAGGAAGTTTGGACAACAAGGAATTTTCAAAACCGAATATTCTCAAGATATGCAATAAATGCCCAAATTCGGTTTTCATAATTGCTGGAAATGCTTTGTCAAATATTACCGAAATCTCACTAGAAAATCTTCAATTAGTAAATGCACATTACTAATATTTATTTTCTAGAGTTATGCATTTAATTTCTTGAAACTAAAGCATATATTTAAATTAACAATCTTAGAAAAGATTCCTAATTTATTTCGGTCCGGGATCTCCTCGAGTTATTAAGGAATATCTTTGAATAATTAAAGATAAGTGTCACTGAACATATTCAAAGTATGATGACGTCTTTTCTTTGTAAGTCCTTTTTCATACTTACAATCTTGGAACCGATTATACCACACTTCCAAACAAGTTAGAATTGGTTCATCTGTATTCCAAGAACTATGTGATTGATCAAATATCAATTCCCTAATTATGGGTTTACGGTTCTACCAAACACAAGGATCGGTTCTACCTTCATATGGTTACTGGGACCGGTTACATCAGTTACCAGGATTGGTTACATCAAGCACCAGGACCGGGTACCATATTCTCATGGTATTACTTGTGATCGGTTACACAAGTCACTAGGATCGGGTACACCAATTACAAGGATCGATTACACAACTCTTTTTTGATCAGTCACACCAATTACTAGGATCAGTTACACCAATTACTAGGATCGGTCACACCAATTACAAATATTGATCATACCATCTAAGGTGATTACTTAGGATCATTTATACTACTAAAAGTCCTACCAATACATAAGTCAGGCACTGTGACTAGTTTTACCAAGATACATAACAAGTTATGATCGGTTCTACTAAGTCACCCATATTGGTAATCCAATGATATGCAATGAATAACAATACCAATAAGCCTAGCGATTTCCCTTTCGATTCACAAAACAATTTAATGAATGTACTTCCTTTAAACAAATGTAAACATTGTTTCCTAGGATGAAATCTTCACCTTTACCCATACACAGAATCACAATAACATTCAAACGATTATGTCGATGTTTTATATACGAAGTTCAAAAGAGCATTATACTTCGTATTCTAATTCCTTAATACTATGTCTACTAAAGTATGATCATTCACAGCTTTGCAGTTATGTTTCCAATATAACACGACTTGAAAGATACGTTAGGATTTAAACAGTTCAAGTCAAAATATTACTAACCTCAAGAGGAAGGATGATGTTGCCGTTGTAGCTCGTTAATTCTTCACATTCTAAAAGTCTTCGAGTAATACTTGTATGTCTCATAATCCTAATCTTTCTAGTTTAACCTATACAAAGTTGACTCTAGTACATAATCAAGCGACTCTTTAAATGAGTTTTGATTCACTAAAATATGACAACCAATCTTGACATACCAACGCATGGTGGGTTCAACCGAGCTATGCTCTAAAAATTATCATATCTACTAACAAAATAAAACTTACAGGAACTGAAAAAAGTACTCAAATATTTGATTTCTTTGATTAAATTTATGTTTTCCCATTGAATAATCCATGGGTCCTCAGTAATAGCTTTGATCACCAACTTGGCATGAGCTTCAACATGAATTTCCTGCAGATTCATCTCCTTAGCCCACAACAACGCTTCACGAACAACTAGACACTCCCCTTACTTTGGATTTAAGACCCTATCACCATAGCTTCCTCGAATTCCATGACAACTCCCTGTGTAGTCACGCAGTACAATCTCAGTGCCATTTTGGTTAGTATTGTGATCAAAATAAGTATCAACATTAAATTTTGCAATGCCTCGCGCAGGGGGTAGCCAATAGACAGTTTAACATTAATGCTTTAGCGGCCACTATTCATATTTTCATGTAGATGAGAACTTAAATGATACTGGATTTTATTTATGGTGGTAAAAGGGTTGAGAGAAACTCTCTGAAACACTGCCTCACATCTGTCTTTCCAGATGATCCAGGCACAAATCATGCAAGAAAAAAATCATCTATCATCTAAAGCAGTATTAGTTCCATTGAACCAGCTGATGACCCATTCAAAAACACTACTACATTGGATTCTAATTGCATTAATATCGATATGAATTCCCCTCCAAACATCCCTGGCATGTCTACAATAAAAAATGAGATGTTTAATCGCCTCTATACCACTTCCACAAGATCTACAATGGGTTTCAACGTTAGGATTATGAGTGGCTAGTTTATTTCTTGTTGGATGACATTCATGAATGCATTTCCAAGCAAAGAGCTTAATCCTATGAGCAGCACTACAACTCCACAAGGCTTTCCATACATTTGGATGTATATTCCTTCCATTAATTTGAATTTCAGTGGAGCATAATTAGTAAGGTGATTGTATGCACTATCGACTGAGAGTTTGCCATCTTTTGCAAGTGTCTAAATCATTGTATCTTCTTTGGATGTATCAAGGAAAATGTTCTGAATCTGCTTAGAAGTATGAGTATCAAATAAGAAATCTAAGAGAGATACATTCCAAGTGCCTGAATCTGTAATGATTAGTTCAGCTACATCTTCGTAAAATATGTGCATATCATTCACTGGAGTGGGAGGATGATTCAAGCCTGGAATCCATTTATCCTTCCAGATCTTAGTTCTTTTGCCATTGTTAACCTCCATGAAGTAATTCTTTTGAATAACCTGTAAACCTTTGGTAATACCATTCCACATGTAAGAACAATTCTTAGCTTAAATATTATGATGAAGAATGTTAACATATATAAAATACTTGTTTCCCAGTACAATATAACTTCTTTAAAGTAATACTCGATAATATAATATTTTCGTTAAAATAATAAAATTTCCTGGTCCCGACTCGGACCCTTAGTGCTAAAATAATAAATTTGATAAAATCATAAAATAATATATTTCAAAAGTTCCCCTTAATGATTATTAGGTCCCAAATAATATATAAAATAACAATATTACTAAAAAATAAAAAATTAATTTCGTACATATTAAACTTTCCCAAAATATGATTTAATATATATATATTTTCTTTAAAATTCAAATCAAGTTGTATTTCATCCTCAATAATTCGTAATGCAATCAAAGTACCCAGGGTCATGTTGTTATACTGCAACAAGAAGTAATTTTGAAGTGTCATTAATACTTGGAGTGCCTGTATTTGTTTTGCAATTAGTCAATAATATGATGCTTTTACAAAATTAGTCGATATTTTCCTTAACCTACAAGTATTATTCAACCTCCAAGCTAGGAATTACTTATTTAAATAATTATATATTATTTAATTATAAAATAATAATTTATTATATTATTGATAATATAATATTTATTTAAAATAATAATTTTTCTTGGTCCCAAGTCTATTATTTTATAGAAGTTATACTGTATTTGGACCCAAAGCTGCTCATCTTCAGTGCATACTCTCCAAGCCAGCTTATTGAGTAGTGCTAGGTTGAGTTTTTCTAAGTCTCTAAAAGCAAGACCACCTAGAAACTTTTGTCTTACACAGTTTAGTGTAGGCAACTGGATTAAAACCTCTTGGAGTGACCCCAAAAAAACTTCCTTTGGATAGTTGTCAATTTCTTCATGAGTTGATCTGGGAATTTAAAAGAACCCATTAGATAGACAGGTAGAGAATTAAGCACATGTTTTATCATTGTGTATCTACGTGGTTGAGTTATAGAAGTGGATGACCATGTGGATAACCTGTTATTAAAGTTATCCTCTAAGGACTTGAAAGCTTCTTGCTTAGAATGGCCAAGAATCAGTGCAGACCTTAAGTACTTTTCTTTGGAATTCATAGTCTTGACACCCAAGATTTGGGTGAGACATGATGCAACTTCTGGTTTTGTGTACTTGCTGAAATGCACTGTATATTTCTCAAAATTTATTACCTGCCCTGACTGATTGCTGAAGTTATCAAGAAGATTGTTGACAGAAGTAAGATTTGCTTGAGCGAAAATCAAGCAGTCATCTGCAAATAACAGATGATTGATGGCTGGTGAATTAGCTGCCACTTTAATGCCTTTGATACCGTTGTATTGTTGAGCAGCTATAAGGTGTCTTGAGAGAAACTCCATAGCTAGTATTAACAAGTAAGGTGAAAGAGGATCACCTTGTCTAATGCCCCTTGAAGGATGAAATTCTTCACAAGGAGATCCATTGAGAATAACTGATAATGTAGTTGTGCTGATGCATTGATAAATGAGATCACAGAAGCCCTCACTGAATCCAAAATACCTTAAGACCTTGATAAGAAAATTCCATTCTAATCTGTTAAATGCTTTTGACATGTCAAGTTTAAGAGCCAACCAGCCAATTTGACCTCTTTTCTTCTTCATGTAATGAATTATCTCTTGAGCAATCACTGTGTTGTCATTAATTACTCTTCCTAAAACATGCAGCTTGGTATGGTGATATAATTTTCTCCATTAAAGGCTTCATTCTGTTTACAAGAATTTTAGAGATAATCTTGTATGAAATGTTACATACACCAATCGGTAATATATTAAAACCAGGTTTGTAAATTTTACAGTAAACCCCAGTAACAAAGTTGAATACTTGTAAAAATTGGTAATATTAAAGCCTTTCAATGCTGATTGAAGATGCTTCCAACTGGCTAGGGATGGCGGAAATTTCATAATGCTGATTCGTTGATAGTTATGGGGCACCAATATTATTTATGCCCAACAATATCATTCAATATATTTACTGAACTGGGTTAGTTGGGAAATTAGGGTTCCTAGTATATCCACGCTGAGTTGTTCGATTCTCAATAGATTTCGACATCCAACTGCATACCCTTGTGATAAATGAAATCTGAACCTCCTCGTACCCTTGTGATAAATGACATCTGAAACCTCAACCAGAAGTCTAGGAAAATGACATCTGAACCTCCTCGTACAATTGAGGGACCATCTCCATTTCATGTCATTTTCCTAGACTTCTGGTTGAGGTTTCAAAATTTTGCAAAATGCTATTACATAACCCCCTTTTAGGACTTGGTAAATCATCACTCTGAAAACTAAACCTGTTCTTGATCAGCATAAAATAAGTTGTTACAAATGAAGATTGCTACTGCCACGTTATTAATATTCGCAATATTCTTTGTTTCATCTATTGCATTTGCTTCACTTACTCATAGAAAACAATTACAGGTAGTAGTAGTAGAAGAAGTTGATGCACTCTTGAAATGGAAATCAACCCTTGTGAACCATACTCATTCTCTCCTCCCTTCTTGGAAGAAAAATTCTACTGGGATGACCAGAAGTCCGTGCAAGTGGTACGGAATTGCTTGTAACAACGAGGGAAGCGTTGCGGAATTGAATATAACAGGTTTGGGCTTACAAGGTACACTCCATAGTTTTAACTTCTCATCTATTTCCAACATTATTAGTGTGGACTTGAGCCAAAACAACCTCTTTGGACATATTCCGTCTCAAATTGGTAATCTTTCAAAACTTATGCACCTTGATCTTTCCGTCAATACACTTTCCGGATATATTCCTCCAGAGATAGGCTATCTCACAAGTCTGCATTTGTTAGACCTCTCTCAAAATCAAATCAATGGATCCATTCCTCAAGAAATTGGTCATTTACGTTATCTCACTGATCTATGGTTGTACATGAACAATCTCATTGGTTCTGTCCCATATTCTTTGTGCAACTTGACTAGCTTGACCTCGATATCGATTTTTAGAAATCAACTTTCTGGTAGTATCCCTCAGGGTATAGGAAGTCTAAGGTCTCTAACCTTGTTATCTTTGCACAGCAACAATCTCCATGGTTCAATCCCTGCTTCTTTAGCAAATTTGACTAGTCTGGAAACGTTTGCTCTTCATTTAAATCAGCTCTCTGGTGCCATTCCTACTTCTTTAGGAAATCTGCGCCTCCTAGAAGGCCTATACCTTCATGCAAACAATCTATCTGGCACCATCCCTATTTCTCTATGCAATCTTAGCAACCTAAACGTCCTATACCTTCATGCTAATCAACTCTCAGGTCCAATCCCTCCAGATATAGGAAAGCTAAAGTCTCTATCTGTGTTAGGTTTGTACGGGAACGATCTTATCGGTTCAATCCCTGCTTCTATAACCAATTTGACTAGCCTATCCATTTTTTTTGCTTATGCAAATCGACTCTCCGGTAATATCCCTGGAGACATAGGAAGGCTAAGCGCTCTTGCTTCGTTATATCTGAACTTGAACTATATCACCGGTTCAATCCCTGCTTCTGTAGGAAATTTGAGCAATTTAGTCGAGTTATATATTTTTCAGAATCAATTAACCGGTTCACTGCCGTCAGAAATCAGCATTCCAAGCCAATTGACAAAACTATCGTTCAGTGACAATAATTTATCTGGGCATTTACCTACAGATATATGTCAAAATGGAAAACTTGAAACATTGTTAGTAGATAACAACAATTTCACGGGTCATATACCAAAGAGCCTTAGAAATTGCACCAGTCTAAGACAACTTGGTCTTGCATACAATAATTTTGTTGATAATCTGACGGAAGCGTTTCACGTGTATCCAAATCTGGAGAGGTTTAGTGTGGTCTTTAATATGTTGTATGGTGAACTCTCGAAAGACTGGGGGAGTAGTCCAAATTTGACAGGCATTTATTTCACAAGAAACAATATCACCGGTAGAATACCTTCTGAATTCGGCAACTTGAAAATGTTAAAAGAACTTTATCTAGGTGCCAATAATTTAGAAGGAGAAATTCCAAAGGAGTTGTTTGAATTGTCTTCATTACTGAAGTTAGATTTAAATAACAACCAACTTTCTGGTAGGTTGCCTTCTACAGTTGGGCAGTTAATCAACATGCAATGGTTCTCCTTAACAAGAAATAACCTTACCGGACCGATACCGAAACAACTTGGTAAATGTTCCAGTTTAATATACTTGGATATGAGCAGAAACAAATTTACTGGGAGCATTCCATTTGAGATAGGAAACCTGAACTCATTGTCGATCGTGCTTGATCTCAGTCAAAATGATTTGACTGGAGAGATACCATCAGATATCTTCAAACTAGACAAACTGGAAAAGTTTAATTTATCCCACAACAAACTTTCCGGTGAACTTCCGTCATCATTCACCGGAATGGTTAGCTTGACCTTCGTGGATATTTCTTACAATCAATTGAGTGGTCCTATTCCAAAAATGAAGGCCTTTGCGAATGCGTCAATTGATGCATTTAAGAACAACAAAGATTTGTGCGGTAATATCTCTAGAGGGCTAAAACCATGTAATTCCTCGGCTGTGGTAACTAGAAGAAAAGAGTCTGATAAGATGCAGCTGGTGATAATCCTTGTCTCTATGTTCAGTTCATTGTTTCTTTTACTTTTGTTGCTCGCCATTTTGTTTTTCTGCCGAAAAAAATTTGTAAGAAAAGTAGTGCGCATAGACCAACCTGGAACTGACACTACTTTGGGTAGAAATTTATTTTCGGTATGGAATTACGACGGGAAAGTTGTATTCGAAGACATAATTGAAGCAACAGAGAATTTTGATATGAAATATTTCATCGGAACAGGAGGATACGGGAGTGTTTACAAAGCAGAGCTCTCAAATGGCCAGGTTGTTGCCGTGAAGAAACTTCACTCGCCAGATGAAGATTCTGAGTTAGTTGACATGAAATCTTTTGAAAACGAAGTGAATGCATTGACAGAAACTCGTCACAGGAACATCGTGAAGCTTTTTGGCTTCTGTTCTAATCCAGAACGACGGATCTCATTTTTGGTGTACGAGTTCATAGAGAGGGGAAGCTTGAAAAGTGTTTTATCTGATGGAGTACAAGCGGTGGAGTTCGATTGGATAAAGAGGATAAGGTTCATCAGCGGAACAGCTAATGCACTTGCTTACATGCACCATGATTGCGTACCTGCATTAGTTCACAGGGACTTAACAAGCAACAATGTTTTGTTGAATTTTGAATATGAGGCTCATGTGTCTGATTTTGGTACTGCGAGGATTTTAAAGCCAGATTCATCCAATTGGACATCACTTGCAGGAACCTTCGGATATGTTGCTCCAGGTACAAGTTTGAACTTGAATTATATACCATTTCTGTTTCTTCCATATTCCAAAGCTAGTAAGTAAACATCCTTTTTTCCAATAATGTTGTTGCAGAGCTTGCTTATACAATGAAGGTAACCGAAAAGTGTGATGTTTATAGCTTTGGGGTTCTAATATTTGAAGTACTAATGGGGAGGCATCCAGCTGAAGTCATCACACTACTCTCTGATTTACTTCTTCCGTCTACGTCTTTGAGTCCAATGGAGACCAATCAAAAGTTGAGAGACATCTTAGACCAACGCATCCGAGTTCCAGGGAATACTTTTCAGAAGGAAATAATGTACATTACCTATGTTGGAATTTCATGCTTACGTGGTGATCCAAATACTCGGCCAACTATGCAAGAAGTATCGGTCGAGCTATCATTGTCAGGCAAGAGTAGGCCATCTTTGGCGAAGCCTTTTGAAACTGTCACACTAGGAGACCTACTGATATTGTCTGATGAATTTGTGTAACCAAACATTCTTTTTATTTTCATTTCATTTGCCAGTTATTAAATTGGGTAATGTTTTTATTTTTACAAAAGCACTTTCAAAACCTATATATGACAATAGTTGTTTTGAAATTGGTGTTTGGTAAAAAAGAAAATTAAAGTGCTTTTTACACAATTATCCTAAAATCAAAGTGTTTTTTTGAAATTGGTGTTTGGTAAAAAAAAAATTATCCTAAAACATATACACAATCAATTTTTAATTTCTTATATTTTATTCTTTAAATATTATTATATTTTATGATACCATTTCATTTAATTTGTCAAAAATAAAAATAAAAACAAATATTAAATAATTACTTAATTTTAGTTTGTTTTTTTTTGTTTGAAAATTATTAAAAAGTGGTTACGTAAAATAAATTTTTTTAAACAATCATAGTAATAGTAATAATTAGTAAATTTTATATTTTATAGTAAAAAAATAATTATTTTTAAACCCAATAAAATTGAATAAAACTATTTTCAGATATATGTCTATTTTTATCATTGGCCACAACAACAATGGTTGAATCGGATATTTTACCAAACACACTTTGATTGTTTTTTTAATCAGTTTTAACTTTAATTAATATTTTACCAAACGCCTAATTTTTTTTTTCTCACTGCACAACACAACAACGCACAGCAGAGAAGTGCTTTTATAAAAGACGCAACAATACCAAACTAAGCCTAAGCCTTTAAATGCTGATTTGAAATGCTTCACATTAGCCAAGGATGGCGGACATCTTCATAATGCTGATTGTTGTGCGTTGATAGTTTTGGGCACCAATATTATTTATGCCGATACCGACTCCTCTTGCAGGTTGCAAGTATGTCCACTCTTGCGAACTGGGTTAGTTGGGGACTAGGGGTTCTAATATATCCACGTTGAGTTGTTCGATTGTCATTTATAGATTTCGACATCCAACTGCATACCCTTGTGATAAATGTCATTTGAACCTCCTCGTACGATTGAGGGACCATCTCCATTTCATATGTCTTTCCTAGACTACTGGTTGAGGTTTCAAAATTTTCTAAAATATTAGTTGGTAACCATTTCGAGGACTATAAATCAAGACTTATTATATAATAGTCTTAATGGCTTTCCCGGTGGTGGTGCTGCTTTTTTGGAAAAACAAAAGATCTACTACGTCAAATAAAACGGATATTAATTGCCATGATATCAATCTGAATATATATTACTTTTTTATATTTTTTATGAAAGCATCTGGCATATATATGATGTGGATGATCAATATAGAGAAAAAGTTTTTAAACAATTTAAGGATGTCAAGTTTTTCAACGGAATGTACAATTTTTGTTTTTCAGTTTTTTAAGTTTCAAAAATTTATAAATTTAGCGCTGATTGTTGTTTTGGTAACTAAGATTTTATATTAAGGAAAATCGTTGGAGGTCTATTTTAAGAGTAATAGTCGTAGGGTACGTAAATGTGACTGGGGTGGTCACCAGAAACTAATAGTTGTCCATAATTAGTTGCATTCATCACTCACCCGTACAAAGCCTTATTGTGTGTGTCTGTAGATCAAACCGCAACAAGAGACTAGAAACCAAATCTTCCAAAATCAGAAATTTTATTTTAAAAGCACCCCTTCAACTTCATTAGTTAATCATCACCAAAAAACTGAAACTCTTTCTTCTTTCGAAATGTCGAAACCATTAAAAGTTTCCACTGATAATTTACTAGTGCTGTTAGCATTATTGTTAGTTTCATCTTATGGTATTGTTCTTTCTGCTTCTGGTTCTTCATTGTCTTCCACCAGTACAAAACAACATTTACAAGTAGGTGTAGAACAAGAAGTACACGCTCTGTTGAAATGGAAATCTAGCCTTGTAAACCAAACTCACTCTCTCCTGCCTTCTTGGAAGATAGATTCTAGGAGAACAACAAGTCCGTGCAAGTGGTATGGAATTATATGTAACAATGAAGGGAGCGTCGCTGAGCTGAACATTGCTGGTTTTCGTTTAGAAGGTACTCTCCATAATTTCAACTTCTCATCTTTCTCCAACTTTGTTAGTCTTAACTTGAGCAACAATGAAATTTTCGGAATCATTCCGTTCCAAATTTCTTATCTTACAAAAGTTACCCACCTTGATCTTTCGTTAAATAAACTTTCTAGTCATATTCCATCAGAAATAGGTTCTCTCACAAGTCTCCGTATCTTAGACCTTTCTCGAAATCATATTACTGGATCCATTCCTCAAGAAATTGGCAATTTATATTTTCTCACTGATCTAAGGTTGTACATGAACAATCTAACTGGTTCAATCCCTACTTCAGTATGCAATCTGAATAACTTGACCATTTTATCGATTTATGAAAATCAAATCTCCGGTGTAATTCCCCGAGACATAGGAAGGTTAAATTCTCTCACCCTTTTATCTTTGTCGTTCAACAATCTTAATGGTTCAATCCCAGCTTCTTTAACCAATTTGACTAGCCTGAGCATTCTATACCTACATGATAACCAACTTTCAGGCATCATTCCTCCAGGTATTGGAAGCCTGCGCTCTCTTACGAGCTTAGCTTTGTACGAAAACAATCTAATTGGTTCAATCCCAGCTTCTTTAACCAATTTGACTAGCCTGGTCAGCCTTTTGCTATATGATAACCGACTTTCAGGCATCATTCCTCCAGGTATTGGAAGCCTGCGCTCTCTTACGAGCTTAGCTTTGTACGAAAACATTCTAATTGGTTCAATCCCAGCTTCTTTAACCAATTTGACTAGCCTGGTCAGCCTTTTGCTATATGATAACCAACTTTCTGGCATCATTCCTCATGACATTGGAAGACTACGCTCTCTTACAATCTTAGCGTTGTCCCAAAACAATCTAATTGGTTCAATCCCTGCTTCTTTAACCAATTTGACTAGCCTGGTCAGCCTTTGGCTATATGATAACCAACTTTCTGGCATCATTCCTCATGACATTGGAAGACTACGCTCTCTTACAATCTTAGGGTTGTCCCAAAACAATCTAATTGGTTCAATCCCTGCTTCTTTATCCAATTTGACTAGCCTGAGCACTCTATACCTACATCATAACCAACTTTCTGGCATCATTCCGCAAGATATTGGACGGCTAAGCTCTCTTACAAGCTTAGATTTGAACAAAAACAGTCTCATTGGTTCAATCCCTGATTCTATATGCCACTTGACCAACCTCACATTATTATCAGTTGGTGAAAATCAACTCACTGGTGCTATCCCTCAAGAAATTGGAAAGCTAAGGTCTTTGACTATCTTACATATGCCGGTCAACAAACTCATTGGTTCAATCCCTACTTCATTGGGTAATTTGAGGAATTTGACTTCTTTATCAGTTTTTGAAAATCAATTAAGTGGCTCATTGCCGACGGGAATGAACAATCTAACACAGTTGGAAATATTTCATTTGGTTGGGAACAGATTTTCTGGTTATTTACCTCAAAATGTTTGTCAAAGCGGAATCCTTAAAGAACTTGTGGCAGGTAATAATCTTTTCACAGGTCCTATACCAAGAAGCCTTAGAAGTTGCACCAGCCTTAGAATTCTCGGGCTTGGAAATAATAAACTGGTAGATAACCTAACCGAGGCGTTCCATGTGTATCCGCATCTACATAGGCTTGCTGCGCAAAATAATATGTTGTATGGTGAACTCTCAAAAGACTGGGGAAAATGTCAAAATTTGGCAGTCTTATCTTTCTCAGGGAACAATATCACTGGTAGAATTCCATCTGAAATAGGCAAGTTGAAGATTTTGGGTGAACTTTATCTTGATTCAAATAACTTAGTAGGAAAAATACCTAAGGAGTTGTTGAAATTATCTTCATTGATCAAGTTAGATTTGAGTAATAACCAGCTTTCCTCTAGGTTGCCTTTAGCAATTGGAATGTTATCCAACCTGCAGTATCTGGATTTATCAGAAAATAAACTCATCGGACCAATACCCAAACAACTAGGGGAATGCTCAAAGTTACTATCTTTGAATTTGAGCAGAAATGATTTTAATGAAAGCATCCCGCCCCAGATCGGAAACTTGGGTTCATTACAGATTTTGTTAGATCTTAGTTACAATGAGTTGAGTGGACAGATTCCGTCAGATTTTGGTAAATTAAACAAACTGGAGCATTTAAATTTATCTCACAACAAGTTTTCTGGCTCCATTCCATCTTCATTTGATCAAATGATTAGCTTGTCCAGCGTCGATGTTTCCCACAATGAACTTAGTGGTCCTGTTCCAGATATTAAGGCATTTAAGGATGCTCCGGTTGATGCATTAAAGAATAATAAAGGATTATGTGGTAATAGCTTTAGAGGTTTAAAACCATGCAATACTAACCCTACCATTGAAGTTGAAGAAGATGCTAATGAACATGCAAATGAGAGAATATTGTTTTACGGTGTTATTGCTTTGGGGTTTGGAGTTGGATTTTGGGGTTTGTTCTTGGTCCTGCTTCTCCAAAAAGAAAAATGGTGGTTTGGATATTGGAGAATTATCGATTCTATTGTGATTAGAATAATCCGTTGTTGTATTCACGAAAATTGATTGTACTAAAGTAAAAGCTCTTGTTTTTTTGTTAGCTTTTTCTGGTATTAGTTATTTTTGTATTCTATTGGAGTAATACATTGGTAGAAATACCTCTAAAAATGCATCGAGTTTCAAGTTCTTGTTCGCGGAGGAAATCATAAAAGAGATTCAAAGCTTGAATCTGAAATTAATATCCTTTGGTGTGCCCTTAGTAAAACCCTTCGTAAATGGGTCATGCATAATCACACCAAACATATTGTTCTTGTTCTTCTAGATGGTAGTGTTGGAAAACAATTAATAAAAAATTGATTTTTAAAGTTTTTTAAGAAAAAATAATAACTTATTATTTATTTTTGTGAATGAAACTTTTTAGGAACGCATAATTGGGGGATACTTATATTAATTGGGGGATATAAATTACTTTCCCAAACCAATAGTGTTTGCTAAGGGGTGTTTTTGAGGGCAAAAATACTAAAAAATCCTTCCGTCAAAAATCTTAAAATCAAAAAAAATAATCATATCCCCATTTCCATCTTCACTGCCGGCATTCTCGTTAGGGTTAGGGCTTTGAAACCTAAATATTCCCCACTTTGAAAACGATTTTTTTTTTTTACATTCGGAAGTGCTGAAGACCATGCCGGAAGTGATGAAGACGATGCCGGTAGTGATAAAGACCACGCCGATAGTGATGAAGACCATGTAGGAAATAAAAAAAAATACATCGCCAGAAGTGATGAAGACCATGCCGGAATTGATGAAGACCATGCCTAAAAATGGTGCCGGCATGCTCGGTAACTAACATTCAATGCCGTAGCTAAATGCCGGCATGCTCGATAGAAATCTATCAATGCCGATAGTCAAGTGAAAATAAATTCAATTTTTTGGATACTTTACATCATGTGCCGGCAAAGAAATTTAAGCAACATACTATGCCGTTAGCAGTACCGGCATGCTCGAGAATTAAATGAATGTGCCGGAAGTGGACTGATTAAAACCAGAAAAAATTTCAAAACGGAATAGGTCGACACAGCCGGAAGGGTCTACGCCTCCCCGGACCCCCCAGATAGCGGCAAACATTTATGAAAATTTCCAACAAATGTCGGCATGGATGGACGACCGACTACAACGCCGGCACAGTGTGTTGGTTGAATATTCCCTTGTACGTGAAAATATGGTGCACCGGCATTGATATAACTATGAATACCATGTCGGTTTAGGTTGTTCCGGCATGGTATTCATAGTTATATCAATGCCGACATGATGTTTTGCAGGCGCAGCCATGGTGAATCCAAAGTTACATCTGGAGAAGATTCAACATAAAAGACATATTTGTTGCTAACGTGAAGACTCGGAGAAATCTCTTTAGTCACTATGGTCACTCATCTCAACCAAAAAATTTGAACCCAACATTCATACTTCTAGTCTCTCCAAAATGATAAAGATTTCTATAAATCATTTTCAAACTAATCAGTTAACATAACTAATTATTATTAACCACTAAACCTGATTAGTGAGGGGTAGATTAGGAATTAGATAAAATACATAGATAAGTGGTGACCCTGATTTGATATTTAAATCCAGTTTTTGTCCTTTTCCTCTATCCCCCCAATTAATAAAAGTATCCCCCAATTGCGCATTCCTTTTTAGTCCCACATAGGGGAGTTCTTATTTTTAAGTTGTATTATTCCATTATATAAACAAATTCTCTACTTTTACAAAATCTATGGGAAAGGGGTTTCTCTATAATTTAGAGAGACCCCCAAGGGATTTTTTTTTATATTGTTTTCTTTAGCGTTTGCGATTTTCCTTAAAGGTTTTTCGGAGTGTATTAGGGTGTTTTATCCTTAAGATATCCATCATGTGAGGGCTTTAGCATCACTCTTGAGTGTAGCCGGGCGCTAATGTCTTAAGGACGGTGTGTTGAACACGTGACTCACTCTGTTTTTCCAAAGTTTTGCCTTGTTGCTGTTTGTGGAGATATGGGAAGCTCGTCTGTTTCGTTAAATCGATCACTTCCATTATAAAGGAGCTAAGTATCAATAACTTTTGCTTATTTGATTTTTCTTTGTTTTTGATTATTGCTCCCAACAATCTTAAGAAATTAGAATTTGTAATAATCATGTATGTTAATTGTGGAGTGAAAAACAAAAAAAGAATTTTTGGTCAGCTATAGAGTTTCAAATTTTTCTCTTAACCTAGAAGGAATTTGGATGAACCCTTTTTATTTAATGTAGTAGACATCTTGATAGTTACCCATACAAAATTTCAAAATTTCTGGAGTTGTAAAAGTAATTTTTTGATATTTTACAAAACAGAGAAACCTTCCTGAAAAATTCTGACGAGCATAAATTTGTTGTTGACTAAATTAGTTTTTTAAGGGGTAACTATGAGTTTTTTTTTGAAATGGTGATTCAAACAAAGTTTGTAGATCTAGATGTTATATTCAAAACTGATATTTTATTTTCCGATTCGGAACTAAGGTTTGTGAGATGTGTAGGTGATTGGGAAATTACCGTATCCGTGGTCAGAGTATAAATGAAGATTGTGCCATGAAATTGGAAAGGGACATGTCTACCAGGCGCATGTGGATTAACACAAGTCTTCCAAAGCTGACAGAGGCGAGAACATCAAACACAACTCTAAGGGTAGCCTTCATAAGAAAGGTATGTTTGGTAAAACTGAATCCGGCATTACTTTAAATAAGGGTGATTGTTATGTTTGTAAAATTCCTGGCCACACGGAAGTAACTTGTAGACAACATAAAAACCTTAATAAGTAGAATGTTAATGCTAATTTAGTTGAAATAAACTAGAACGAGTTCTGTGGCATGATGTCGGAAGTTATTTTAATAACCAATGTGAAAGACATGTGGACTCTGGATACACCAAACATGTTTGTTGAAATAGAGACTTCACTAGTGGAAAATGGAAGTTAAACCACTGCCAGGATTAGAGGTAATATCACATAAAATGACTATGTTCATCAGTTGGAATCTAGAAGTGGTTTTTTCCAAAACGACTGTGTCTCACAGAAGTTGAAATCTTAAAAAAAAACACTTCCTCTGACTGTCAATCGATTCTATTGATAGACACAGTGGTTTATGTTGATTATATTTAACAAAAAAAAAGGATTTGATTCAGCTGAATCTGAAGCTGAGTCAACTGAATCTGAATCTAGAATCAAACCAGTAGTAATGAGTTCATAACTGAATTTTACAAAATTAAATTGATAACGACTTTAAAACTTGATTTGTATTAAAATGAGTTTGTTTACAACTTCTATATCATACCTTTTAAGTTCTAAATCTGAAAATTTCAACCATAAATAAAAAATGCTCAACCTATATTCCTTTTACAAACTTAACAAATCAAAAAGCTTCAAAATCCTCCATGCGAGCTAGCAGTTTACTACAGACAACACTTCATTTACTAGAAAACTTGAAAAATCAAAATGCTTCAAAATCTTCCATCACTCCAATCTTAAGCTGCAATTAAAAACCAAGACTATATCAATGAACAACCACTTGACACCTTCACCACCTACACATAAAATTATCCACTGAAATTGAAACCTACAAAAAATAAATGAATTGCATCTACTTCGCATTCAAAACCAGGAACAAAAGAGAGAAGATTGCACAATAATTACATACAATTATTCCAACAAGTGACTAAAAATACTATAGTAATAAGGATCCTTGTCTATGGCTTTCCCAGTTCCGACATTCCAAACAAAGAAAAACAGAAACCAGATTCAGACTTGTTCTATCAACAGATAAATAAAAAATTTAAATGCTCGTCAAACACAAGAAGTCTAAGGCATTACTGACCTTTAAAAAGAATGTACTTTCCAACTGCCATCTGAAACCTGTCATTAGTTATATATGTGGTAGAAGTTCCGTATCAGGGTTTACGATTATGATCTTTTTCTGCAGCCACCAAAAGATATTTTAATTTTTGAGATCGACAGGCACTAACGAAGAGAAATTAAAGAACCAACCCTCGAGTTACACAGCATTTTCATTCTTGAATTACCCAAGGAACTCAAATAAGCACATGAAGAATATAATCCCAACTGTCATTTCACAGTATATCAGTAGTTTAGTCATTTAGGAATATGTGTACTAATGAGTTCACCTACAAAGAAGAGAACTTCCATTAGTAAACAATCAAAATATGTATTAAAAACCACATTCACAAAAACACTACATGATATACAAGAACATAATGAAGTTTTTTTCTTCTATTACCATGGATTTATGTGGCAAGTTGGATGTGAATTTAACACAAACAGCACCACTGTTACCATGACTCCTTCAAGTCATTTCTAATTTGCTTATCAACTACAAAAAGAGAGGGTTTCTAAATAAGAAAACTAAAACCAAGTATTACAAATATCAGAACACTAACGTTGGCAAAGCGTAGAGCTTCCGGAATGTTTCACCTAAACAGGAGCTGCTGCTTGGATGACGATCAACCATATAAACATTAGATTGAGTAGTTCAATCTAGCCAAGTGTACCTAAACCCAACTAGTCAAATGACATATCCATATGTTAAAGATGACTATCCAGATTTTAGCAGAAGTTTGTACACAACAATGTCAAAGCAAAAACTATTGAACCGCTGCATCAACAGACCAATTTTATGGATGAACCATATATTGAACCAATGTTCAGTTGGATATATATGATGTGCTGGTCATATCCACATGCTCTCTCCAGAACCATTTGAAACAAGTTTATAGATGAACCATATATTTAGAACTATAACTCAAGGGTCTGTGAATAATATTCCATACTCCCAATAACAAAAATAAAAGTCTAAGAAGCGAATTACAGTCGGTAATCTAATTATATTCGTTCACAAGTATTTATGATAAAGCTTGTTTTTTGCAACCTGAAAATCTTACTAAGTATTTTATCATACCAAGTACTGGGGTATAAACTATAAAAGCATTCAATGACTAATTTAAATCTCAAGGATACAGAGTACCCATTATACTTACTTTGTCAAATTTATTTAGTATCTTTACAAAATGAAGCATGTTTAAGTTCATGAAACTGTACACACACCTGTTCACTATGACCTGGTTGAAAGTAACCCACCAGTCTGCCCACGGGAAGCAAACACACCAATGGTCCAGCACAAGCGCTAACTCTAAAGTGATGAGCTTTCTGTCACCTGTTTCAAACCAAATATCCTTTTCCTTTATTTTATCTGCACAACCAAAACAAAGACATGAATTTATATTGATCCATTGCTTACAAATTCACCTCCAAGTTCATCGAGCATCCAATGTCTGGGTCTATTAAGCGTCTTCAAATTAATGCTTCTTCGATCCCCTCGCCTGAGAATTTTTAAATAGTTAGGAGATGATAAAAATGTATGTATCTATTTATGAGAATATGGCATGCAGATTCGAATGACAACTCTAGTATTATAATTGTTCATAGAATTCAAAATTAAATGAAAAATAGTACAGATTTCAACAAGCATGCTTCAAATATTAAATATTCTAATGTTTTTTCCTATTAAACTTCTATTACGATTCTACTACCATATAGGTTTTGTAGCCAACTACATTTACAAAAACCTTTTTCTTTTAATGTGTGTATACCAAAAGAAAATAATTGCCATCAAGTGGTATGCAGAGAGGCAGTTTCACTGCGATACCACACAACATACTACATCAAACAAGGGCAGTCTGAGAAAGGAAGTGAACCATCTGTAAAATAAAATCAAGGGTTTGAGTAAATATCTTTGGAACTCAATAACTCTTCGTCTCTGGCGTTGATTGAGGTAACTAAGCAACTGAGAGTTGTTTCAAAAATACAGAGGTCAAAAAAAATTGTTCGTGGAGAATTGAATCCTTTCTGCTAGGCATTTACACGAATAGTTGGACTACTGAAGATAATAACCCAAAGATCAGTGCCAAGAGAGCTCTACTTAATATCACAATTGAGAAAATCCCGAAAACAGTTTACTAAAAATGTGTAAAATCAGAGTGCCATTCAATCATTGGTACAAACAGAAAACCTAAACACCAAATTAAGAAATAAATAAAACCAAATCCCAGACTTAAGAAATTATAATGCAAAAGATTTAGTAATTTAGTAAGGTACTGTCAATTAGCACGGCTACAGATAAAATTTCTATTTTGAATCATACCTTCTAAGAAATGATTATATGTACTCCATGGGTTTCTTCTTCATCAAATAACTCTTCTTCTTCTTTAAAAACCAAACTGTTACTCGCACTACTACCACCATCTAACCACTGGAGAAGAAAAATAATTGAATGATTAAAGAACTGGTTTTCATTAACTGTAAATTTGGATATGGTCGAATTGTTTTTTACGGGTCTGGTACTGTTTTAACCGACCCGAGATTTCATCTTCTTAACCCAACAGTAGTGTTCTTCAGAAAACAGATATCTGCTTCAGAATCTGAATCCTTCTATCGATCCAATGATTATTTTTTTTTTAAGTTTGAACTAAAAATATGTTTGTTTGATGGTATATGAAGGATTTTTTATCGCCATTAATAATTAAATCAAATCAGATAAAATTGATGGAAATGTTATACCTGTAGATCCAACTGAACCTGAGAGTCTGTTACATCACAAGAAAACAGAAAAATAATTAAAACCCTATTATCAAAGAAATTGAAAAGAGAATAAAAAAAATTGTTTTATGAAAAACCATAACTTTACCTTATGAAGTTTGAGAATGAGAATATGGTTAAAGAAGAACTCCACCCGCACCTCAAGATCTTCTCAATCAAAAAAAGTAAGAAAATAATTAAAACCCTAAAATCAGTGAAATTGAAAAACAAAACATAAAAGGGTAACGAAAACCAATTGATAACGACAAATTAAACCCAAGCGAGTTTCAGATCTACACTTGAATAATTAGATGATGGATTTCAGAAAAGAAATCAGGAGAAGGGTTTGTTGATTTCACTCATGTTTGGGATTTCTTAGGTTAGAAGTGGAGAAGAAGAAGAAGAAGACTCGGATAAAAAAGAAAAATGAGATTGGAAGTGGGAGACAGAAACCGAGCAAGGAAATAAAAAAGAGAAAGAGGTGACATAGGTTCCGGTGAAAATTTTCTCATGAAAATTCGTTCTCCCGCAGACATTTCTGAAGTCTATTATTGAGCTCTATTATTTACAAAAATACCTCTCATAAAAACTACTGTGAAGGAGACTAGTTTTATATTTCTTGATAAATCTACTGTGGATCACAGCACCATAATCAAGTATAGCCCAGCAGCAGTGGTTTTAGTGAAGTCCAGGAAGTGGTTAAAAACCGATTTTCCACTAGTGTCTGTTCACCTCCTATCAGAGGATACGGGATGTCGAGAAACTCTTTATGAGTAACTCATCTGCGACAGAAGTTGCATAAAAGGAAAAGGTCGAGCAAAAGCTCATATCTGTAATATTCTCACATTGAATGAAGTTTTCATGTTCAAAGCATATGCAAGAATCTTGTATCTTATTCTGTTGTAGATGGTAAAAGATTTAAGATTTTAATTGAATCTGGAAAACTTGTTGTAAGTAGACAATGATTTTTTAGGCAATAGTTATAGGACTTTGGGTCTTTATAAGCTTAACGGATAAACTGATGAAGTGAACATAGTTCATTCTTGTGCTTTCTTTGTATGATTGAATGTTTTGCATGGTAGACATGGAACCGTAAACTTATAAGTCAATGCATAAACTGGCTAGCATAGGCTGCGTACCCAAATTTAGTTTGGATTTTAAACACAAAAGTGAAATCTATGTAGAATCAAAATATGCTATAAAACCTTTTAACAAAAATGTTCAAAGTAATTCTAAGCCCTTAGAATTAATTCAGTTAGGCCTAGTTAGCCATTAGATGGTTTATAACTTTCGTAGATAATTGTACGAGGTACTATCTTGTATACTTGCTTAGGGATAAGGATGATGCCTTAGAAGCCTTAAGATATATAAACTTGAAGTTGAAAACCAATTAGAAGCCTTGAACATAACAACCATATCCTTCTGATTTTTCCGACCTTGGTGTGAATATTATTATGAATCTAGGGATGTTGAGTTCTTTGAACATGTTTATTCTTAAACCTGTACCTCATTAGAGATATGATGTTGATCCCCTAGATTTATTTTCAAATAGAAGTATAAGAATTAGCATTAAGACTTCTTATGAAGCCGACTTCATAACATGCCTAGCTTAGTCTGAGCCCCAGACTTGTAAAGAAGCCTTGATATCTACTGAAACCCCATTCTGGTAAGAAGCTTCATTTAGTGAAATGGACTCAGTCCATCGGAACCAGACTTGGGAGCTTGCTAGTTTACCTCCAGGGAGTAAGACCATAGGATGTAAATGAGTCTTTAAGAGGAAATGTAAGGTAGATGGAACTGTGGAAAAATATTAGGCTAGGTTGGTAGCTATAGGCTATAAACTAAAAGAAGTTATAGATTTCCTTGATTCCTATTCACTTGTGATGTGAATTACTTCTGTTGAGATGATAATTGTTATTGCTGCTATAAACAACTTGGAGATCCATCAGATGAATGTTAAGACAGCTTTTCTAAAACCGTGAATTAGATAAAGAAATTTACATAGACCAACCTGAGGACTTTGTAGTGAAAGGTTATGAAGATAAAGTTTGTAAGTTGAACAAATATTTGTATGGTTTTCAAATAAGCACGTAAACAGTGACATGGATAAATTTGATCATGTGATAATGAGTAGTGGATTTAAGTTAATGAATCTGACAAGTATATTTACAAGTAACTTGTTAAGGATGCCTGTGTGATTGTATGCTTGTATCTTGATGATATGCTTATACTTAATACAAACATATATGTGATTAATTCCACTAAAAGCATGCGCTGAATGAGAACGCAGACTTGAAAGACTTAGGCCTTGTTAATTTAGTCTTAGGGATGAGGATTAGATTATAATATAATATTTATAGTCTTAGTCTTTCTCATTATGTTGAATTTGTGCTTTAGAGATACAATCAGTCTGATTGTAAGCCTTCTTGTACTCCGTACGATTTTTCTTGTAAACTCAAGAAAAATAAGGGTAATGGAGTATTTTCACTTGAATACTCTAGAGTTATAGGATGTCTGATGAATTTAATGAACTGTAAGAGTTCATACATTGCCTGTATTGTGAGTAAGTTAAGTAGATATACTTGTAGTCTAGAGCAAGAGCATTGGGATGCACTTAGTAGATTATTACGGTACCTAAAATACTCTATTACCTTTTGTTTGATTTATGAAAGGTATCTTGCTATCCTTGAGGGGATTTGTGATGCAAACTGGATAGTTGACTCATAGGAGTCTAAATCTATGAGTGGATATGTTTTCACTCTAGCAGGAGGGTTTGCTTTTGGAAGATTTCCAGACAGACATATATTTCTCAATTCATTATGGAATATGAGAGTGTTGCATTAGATAAAGCACGAGAGGGGGCCGAGTGCCTAAGACTATTTTTAGAAGACATCCATCTCTGGCATAGGCCTGTGCCAGCTATTTCTATACATTGTGTTAGACAAGCTGTAAATAGCTAAAGACATAAACAACTAATCTCAATAGGCGTTATTTCCATTGGTTGGATAAAGTCCAAGGAGAATATCGCAAACCTTTGACGAAAGGTTTGTCCAAAGAGATAGTTAGAATTGCATCGAGGGGGATGGGGCTTAAGCTCATCAATTAAACTTTCCATGAAGGATACTCAACCTTGGTCGACTAATTTATGTAAATGGTTAATGTATGAATTGAAATATATCAGATGAATATGTAGATTTGTATATGAGTTGTGAAGAAGCATTTGGTGATGTATGAATTCAATTAAAATAAAATTGGTCAGATTAAATTTATGTAATGGGTGGTGATGGTGATGCTGGTTTGAGGGTGGTGGTGTTGATCTTGTGTAATTGGTCAGATTAAATTTAAGAAGAAGAAGAAGTGGTGGTGATGTTGGTGGTGGTTACGACGATGGTTACGGTGTTGGTGTTGGTGCTCTTCAGGTGGCAGTAGAAGTGTTGCTAATTATTAACGAAGTGTTGATGGTAGTGGTGGTGGCGCTGCTACTGATGGTGGTGCAGGTGACGGTGGTAGTGGCGGCGACAGTGGTGTTGGATGGGGAAGGAGGTGCTGTTGGTGGAGGTTTTGACGTTAGAGGTGGTGGCGAAGCTGGTTACTATAAAGGTAGAGATGGCGGAGGTGTTGGTGTGGGTGTGATAGAGATGGCGGCGGTGGTAGAGATGGCGGCGACACTACTGTGGGTATGGGTGTTGATGTTGTCGGCACAGGTGGTGATGTCGGTGACCATGATGACAGCGGTGGTGGTGAAAAGAAATAGAGGTAAGGAGTGAGGACTATAAAGGAAATGGTTTTTAAGTATAAGGGCATAGTGGTCTTTTCAGGTACCAACCAAAAAATATTGGGACACCAAATCCAATCTTTTTGTGTCAAATTGGAAAAAAAAAATCATGTCCCACATTGACATAAAGTGACCATATATAGAGTCCTCCCTTGCTTCGCTCGGTCGGCCTAATAATAGCCTTAATGGCTTTTTATGGTGGTGGACTGGTGGAGCTACTTTATTATCAAGTATATTTTGGAAAAACAAAAAATCTAATAAGGAAAATAAAACCGATATTACTTGCCATAATATCAATCCGAGCATATATTACCTTCTTTTTTTTATGAAAGCATCTGGCATATATCCGATGTCGATGATCAAGATAGAGAAAAAGGTTTTAAATAATTTAAAGATGTCAAGATTTTCAATGGAATGTACAATTTTTGTTTTTTGTTTTTTTAAGTTTGAAAAATTTATAAATTTAGCGCTGATTGTTGCTTTGGTATCTAAGATTTTGTATTAATGAAAATTATGAGCACTAGCTTTCCCATAAGAAAAGAAAAACAAGTAATAAATGATTGGAGGTCTCGTAGGGTATGTAAATGTGACTGGGGTGGTCACCAGAAACTAATAGTTGTCCATAATTAATTACATTCATCACTCCCGTACAAAGCCTTATCGTGTGTCTGTAGATCAAACCACAACAAGAGACAAGAGACCAAATCTTCCAAAATCAGGAATTTTATTATAAGACACCCCTTGTACTTCATTAGTTAATCATCACCCAAAAACTGAAACTCTTTCTTCTTTCAAAATGTCGCAACCATTAAAAGTTTCCATTGAGACATTACTAATACTGTTAGCATCATTGTTAGTTTCATCTTATAGTATTGTTCATTTTACTTCTGGTTCTTCTTTTTCTTCCACTGGTACTGTTTGTACCCAAAATTACTATTAGGCACAAAACACGATCGATTTGATGTTGACGATGATGATAATAAGATGAAATAAAATAACGATATACACAATAAATAAGGGAGACAAGAATTTTACGTCGTTCGGAAAGTAATGCCTACGTCCACGGATGAATCCCCTTGGGGAGAGAAGTTTTATATTGATATAAGTATTACAATGGTTTTTCTCTTTATAGAAAAACATATCAAAGCAGATGAAATGTGGTTGAAATGTGTAGAAAATTCTCCTCCTTTTCCTCCTCCCTTTGAGTTGGGTAAAAAGTAGATCTAACTTTAGAGATTAATTAATTGTTATCTTAATAACTTCCCCCATCTGTATAAATCCAAGAAAACAACCAGATTCGTGATAAAATTTGTTATTCCCTCTAATATTTATCATAATCCTTATTTATCTTGAATAATAATTATAACCACTTAAGACACTTATCCTCTTTCTGTTAGGATTTTGCAATTATCTTGAATAATAATTATAACCACCTAAGATAATTATCCTCTTTCTGTTAGGATTTATCTGGGCTTCCGTAATAAGCAAAAATGGGTTTCCATAATAAACCAAATGGGCTTCAATAATAAGCCAACTGCACTTCCAAAATAAGGCAGTTATGTTTCCATAATAAACAAAATGGGCTTCAATAATAAGCCAACTGGGATTCCAAAATAAGCCAACTAGGCTTCTTTAATAAGCCTTGGGTTTCTTTAATAAACCTACTGCCTTCCAAAATAATCTGAATGGGCTTCTATAATAAGCCATGTAGGTTTCTTTAATAAACCGACGGGTTTCTATAATAAACCTAATGGTTTACTTCAATAAACCGTGTTTCACAAGCATGGAATAGCTTGTGCGGTACGCACGTGCTCCATTTTAGTGGGGTACAAACATCGGCCCCTCTTAATTCTCAACTTGTTGATGGATTAAAAAATACAATATTAACTTTCTACAACAAGATATGACCAAGGCAGCCTTGCTTCAATATTCACGTACAAAAATATTTCACATCTAAAATAATATTATGCACGTCTTTTCAGCGTTCCACTTCCATTTTACGTGAGAGACCAAATTTTCTGAAAATGTTTTGCTGAGTGACGTTTGCATGTCGAGGGCCACGTACCATAGTTGGATCGTTAACTTCTTCCCATCGAACTAACTCGTCAATATTACGTTGGTTATACTCCTTACAACGAGACTTTATGAACACATGTATATCTTGAGAATACATTCATTGTCATAATAGCACGTATATATATACTAAATTTTAGTTTAAAAGAATATGCGGACTCACTTGCCAGCTCGCCGACCTAGACGCAACTTGCACGAAGGCAAGAGAAATCCTTGATACATTCCGTGTCGCATGGGTTATGGCATAGGGGGTATGTACACCACTGTAGTTGGGTTTACGTATTCACGACCGTTAAGGTTGCATACCCACATTCCCTGCCCAGAGACGTGCATAGCTAGGAAACCTGCTAGCGGATGGTGTAACATATTCACATGTTGAGGGTATATCCGTCAGAGAGTGTGACCCTGGTGAATGTAGGTATATCCCTGAAAAATACGAGGATAATTCGTGTATCTACCTGGCTCCAACAGTTGCTCCATGCCGATAGCCTTAACGCTCAACCGTTGAAGGGACCGGTAGTCTGGATTCCGGCGACCAACCATTGCAATGATCTATCCCCATCAAAATTCTTTCCCCATTCATATGAAAATTCGTTGTATGGATTAAATTAATAATTCGACTTCGAAAACATACCTCACTCGAATGCAGGTTGCTCCCGTATCTTGCTAGGCATATTGATTACCCATATATGCTCCCATAATGGTCTATAATATGCCAACTGCGCGCTCTTGTGTGTGCGAATAATGAATGTACAAAAATCTCTAGTGTACAGGTTGACTGTCTCTAGCTCTTTGTCATACATTTCATTTCACAGTACGAAAATCTCTAGAGGTCTAGCTTCCATATATATCACAGTAATTGCCAGCCCAGTTACATTCACATCCACAACCAAACCTGATTGTGCCGAGTGGCACGGAATATAGAACTAGCCAAATGCCTAAATTTTATAGAAACGATGGAAATCAAGCACATAAGGACTAAATTTGTATCCAAAGCCTAGAAATGGTGTACTCAGGATCAAACATCTTCGTATGTGATAGACGCATTTATGTGTCTATTTTCATCTCTATTGTATATATTATTAGTACCCATTTTTGTACTTATTATGGTGTTTTATGTCTTTGTAGGTATTTTAAGAGAAATAAGCTCTTGAGACGAAATCGGCTCGTAAAGTGGTGCTTTACACCGCAGGATAGAGTACTAAAGGCACCCCAGAAATGCACCGGAAGCACCCCGGAAATGCACCGGAGGAACCCCGAAAAAAATGTTGAAAACACCCCAGAAAAAAGTGTTAAAGGCACCCACCAAAATTACTAAAGGCACCCTAAAAATGGATAAGGGCACCCTCAAGGCAGCCGAGCTACTAAAGGCACCCGAGTTTTGGATTCAGGGCACTTCACCTTCATCATTTGAAAATGGATTTTGGCAGGAAATTTCTTTTCTTCACTGGCAGTTGGTTCGATCGATTTTTGATGATGTTATGAAGAGATTAAAGGGCTGATTTCTTATGGGTAGTTGTGATATGACCTAATAAACATGTTTTGGGCTTTAGGTTCGACCGAATTTGGCTGAGTAATCCGCAAGAAGAAAACAGGGAGAAACGAGTATATCACGTGTTAAGAAGATTTTGTGGAAGATTTCGTGCAGATTAGAGCGAGTTTAACATATTTTCAGCGTGCAAGAAGTGTGTGGAGATCAAACAGATGCGTGGAGGAGATAAACAGGGGAAGAATCACGTAAATATCATCCCCGAGTAAAAGAAAATATTTTGGATTTATTAGCGAGATTTTTACGTGTTGATTGATATAAATAGGTTGATTGGGGTCTCACTGTGGGATAGAGAGTTTAGGGGGAGAATAGGGAGACGTTTAAAGTATAAAAATCGAGAAAAAAAAGTTACTGAAAAAAAAACCAGTTTTCTGCTGGTGAAGAAGATACGAAGAACATAAGACCCTTAAAGACCGTCGTTCTTCAACAGTTCCAGCGACGGTATTCCTTTATCGTTTTCTGTAACAATTGATTTTGTAACAAATAAAAGTGTTA
>JAJJMB010001716.1:411208-541208 GCA_023531105.1 Papaver atlanticum
ATTTTTATCATCATTTATTCATGTGTAATAGTGGAATCTAGTGTCTTGGTTATTTTCACTCTAAAAAAAAAACAAATTTGGATTAAAATTTTCTCTATTTTTAGTTTAAATAAATCTAAATTCAATCGCTTTCACAAGTCTTACGAACTCATTCCTACCACTATCTAAAATTACATCAGTATGTTAGGACACCAACCTTACAACTCACTTATTTCTCTTTTTATGACTTACTCTGTTTAATATTTAGTTTCCTTAATTAATTATGTTCTAGAAGTTCTATTATTTGGCAATCATTAGTTGCCTTAATTATAAGTAGTTTGTTTAAGAAGTCACTCGAGTTATGAATACTCAAGTTCTGTAATCATTCAGGCTTCGAACTAAAACCTAAAAGTTTATTATCTTTTGTTAATTTTCTTGTTTATCCGTGTGCATATATTCTTCACATCACTTTAGTTCTGAATCTTATTCGTGTGTATACATTCTTCACATCATCTTTGGTTTTGAACCCTAATATCTGTCATCAGAGCAGGTTCTGTTTTCACTCAAATTCCAACAATTTTTTTTTTTTTTTACTTACGATGACAATCATTGAAGAAGTTAATGGTCTTTCTGAGCATATTGAAAAGTTAACAACCAAAGTTAATGAATTTATGGAAGCAATGGATAATGCTTATGAAGACCAAGAGAAGAATTCTGCTGCTACAATGGAGTCTTTGCTTACAAAGTTACAGAATTCCAATAACACAAATATTGTTGTGCTAATGGAAACTAATAGGAAGAATATGGCTACTTTAATGCAAACTAATAAGCAAGACATGGTTATACTTGTTGAAACCATGAATAGAAATATGGCATCTCTTCTTTTGGCACGTTTTCCTCTTAATTCTCATCCACCTGGTTTCAATGGTATTACTGGTAATGACCACAATGGTGGTATAACTCGTAATGGTCACAATGGTGTTGCTGATATTCGAGCACCATCCATGAATATGAAATTTCCTCCATTTGAAGGAAAGGATCCTGCTGGTTGGATCTTTCAAGCTGACCAATACTTTATCTTGTATCATATAGCTGAAGCACTTAAGATCTCCATTGCTACTGCAAACTTTAAGGGAGAAGCCAATGCATGGTACCGATGGGTCAAGGATAGAATTGGCAATCCATCATGGCCAGAATTTTGTACTGCTATTCGCTCAAGATTTGCTGATGAGAAGTTTGTTAATCCTCGGATGGCTTTAACCAAATTGACTCAAAAAGGTACGGTACGTGAATTGATTACTGAGTTCGAAAGTATCATAAATTTTGTCACTGATCTTCCTAAATCATATCTTATTGATCTGTTTATTAATGCTTTGAAAAGTGATATTGCTGTTGTTTTGTATACTTTTGAGCTATCTACTCTATCTGAAACTTTTCGAAAAGCTATCAAACAAGAAGAAATAATGCTTGCAGCTTCTTCTTCTAATCCAGGTAAATTTGCACAGTTTAGGAAATCTACAAACTAAACTACACCTCAACTTAAGATAACTACTCTTCCTCCTGGTGCTACTAGATTAAGTGTGGAAGAGCTTAAAGACAGAGAATCAAAAGGACTCTATTTTAACTGTGATAAGATGTTTACACCTGGTCACTTATGTGAAAAGTCTAGATTATTTTGTCTTGAAATTGATTCATGTGGAACAATTGTGGAGATTTCCAATTCTGAGAACAATGAACAATATTCTGAAGACATGACACCTATCTCAGATGATGTTCAACTAGAAACTACACCAGCTATTTCTTATCATGCACTTGTTGGTTCTCCTATCCCTAAAACAATGAGAATTACTGGACATGTTAAGGGTCAATCCATCACTTTTCTTATAGATTCTGGCTCAACTCACAATTTTTTTCATCCAACAATAGCTAGAAGATGTGGTTATTCTTCTCAAATTCAACCTATTTCTATGAAGGTTATGGTGGGTAATGGTGGTTTTATTACAACTCAAGGCTCTTGCACTGCTGTACCAAGCAAACTACAAGATTATCAGGGTACTACTGATTTATTTCTCTTAGATGTGAGTGGGTGTGATGCAGTTCTTGGAGTTCAATGGTTACAATCCTTAGGCGATATTATATGGGATTTTAAGAAACTACATATGAAATTCAACAATTCTGACAAGGATTATTTATTAGTTGGAGATAATTTAGATTTAGTAATGCTTTTGGATAGCTTTACTATGGAGAAGTTGCTTATTAAAGAACAATATGGAGTCATGCTACAACTATCTCAAGTTTCTTCTTCAACAACTTCAACTACTCATGAGGTACCAACTGCGATTTCAAAATTATTGACACGATTTGCTGATATATTTGGTTCTCCGTCATCTCTGCCTCCAACACGATTCCATGATCATCGTATTCCTTTAGAACAAATACTCCTCCAGTTAATGTGAGACCTTATAGATATCCATATTTTCAAAAAGAAGAGATTGAGAAAAAAAAATCTGAGCTTAAAGCTGCAGGTTTTATTCGCCATAGCTCTAGTTCTTTCTCATCTCCAGTATTGCTAGTACGCAAAAAGGATGGTAGTTAGCGTATGTGTGTTGACTACAGAGCACTCAACAAAGTTACCATAAAGGATCGATTTCCTATTCCAGTAGTGGATGAATTACTTGATGAGTTATGTGGTGCAACTGTTTTCTCGAAAGGGACATGTTTTCTGCTTATAACCAAATTCGATTATATGCTCCTGACATACATAAACCAGCTTTTAGAACACATGATGGCCATTACGAGTTTTTGGTTATGCCATTTGGTTTATCAAATGCTCCTGCAACATTCCAAAGTCTGATGAATGATATATTTCGTCCATATCTTCGAAAGTTTGTTCTGGTATTCTTCGACGACATAGTAATTTATAGCAAATCTTTATCTGAACATGTTGTGCACTTGAAGATAGTTTTTGAGGTATTAAGATCGCATCAGTTGTTTCTTAAGGATTCAAAGTGTGAATTTGCTAAGACATCTATTGGATATCTTGGACATGTGGTTTCATCTAAAGGAGTTGCAGTTGACAATGACAAAATTTCTATTGTTCAGAATTGGCCAACTCCAACTACTATTAAAGATCTGCGTGGATTTTTGGGTTTCGCTGGACACTATCGTAAGTTTGTCAAAAATTATGGCAAGATAAGTGCCCCTTTAACTCAGTTGTTGAAACACAATGCTTTTATATGGAATGATACTGCTACAAAGGCATTTGAGATGTTAAAATTGGCTCTTACAACTACTCCGGTGTTAGCTTTACCATATTTTACCAAAGCATTTTACTTAGAATATGATGCTTCTAGTAATGGTTTAGGAGCTGTATTGATGCAAGAACAAAGGCCCATTGCCTTTTTCAGTAAACACTGTCAGGCAAAAACCTTAATTTATCAATTTATGACAAAGAAATGCTTGCAATAATCTCTGCAGTTCAGAAATGGCGCCATTATCTGCTTGGTCGACATTTTAAAATCTATACAGACCATAGGAGTCTCAAGTACTTTCTTGAACAACGGTTATCTTCAATAGAGCAACAAAAGTGGTTGTCTAAATTGCTTGGTTATGATTATGATATTCTCCATCAAAGTGGTACAACTAATCAAGCTGCTGATGCATTATCACGTATAGTTGATTCTCAATTATTGGCTATTTCAACTCCTATATTTTATGGCATTGATGAAATTGTCAAAGAATGCCGTGAAGATGCTAATTTAAGCACTCTTATTGATCATTTAAAGAACAATGCATCTTATAAAGCTCATTATTCTTACAATGCTGGAATTCTACGTTACAAAAATCGCATTGTGGTGATACCTACTTCAAATTGGTGTTCTAAATTACTCAGTGAGTTTCATTCTTCTCCAATGGGTGGTCATTCAGGATTTGTACAAACATACAAGCGCCTTCAGCTCAATTTTTACTGGAAAGGTATGAAATCTTCAATCAAAGAATATATTCAACAATGTGAAACTTGTCAGCACAACAAATCTGAAGCAATTTCACATCCAGGACTTTTACAACCATTATCAATTCCTACTGATGTTTGGATGGATATTTCTATGGATTTTGTGGATGGATTTCGTGTTTCGAATCGAAAAAGTTTCTATGTTAGTGGTAGTTGATCGACTGACTAAATATGCACAGTTTATAGCTTTGTCTCACCCCTACACTGCTACTAAGATTGCTGACATTTTTGTACCTGAGATTGTCAGACTACATGGTATGCCGAAATCAATAGTTAGTGATCGAGATCCTATTTTTATAAGCAACTTTTGGGAAGCTTTTTTCTCTTTACAAGATACTCAGCTTTGCCGGAGTTCAGCATATCATCCTGAATCAGATGGACAGACTGAAGTCACAAACAAAACCTTGGAATGTTACTTACACTGTTTTGCTGGAGTTAAGCCCAAAGAGTGGACAAATTGGTTACCATGGGCTGAATGGTGGTATAATACTACCTACCATTCCTCAATTAAAATGACTCCTTACCAAGCACTATACGGTCGAATTCCACCAACAATCTTACTTATATTCCTGGTTCTACAACAGTGTATACTGTGGATGAAACATTACAAGATCGTGATCACATCTTACATATTCTCAAAGCCAATTTAATTGCTGCTCAGACTAGAATGAAAACATATGCTGATGCTCATAGAACTGAACGTTCATTTACAGTTGGTGATTTTGTTTTTTTGAGATTGCAGCCATATCGTCAAACCACAGTGCTTAATCAATCTTATTCAAAACTTTCTCCACGATTTTATGGACCATTTCGTGTTATTGAGAAAATTGGGTCAGTTGCTTATCGTTTGGAATTACCAGCTACTAGCAAGTTTCATCCGGTATTTCATGTTTCACAATTGAAACTAAAATTGGGATCTTCAGTTGAAGTGAGTACTCCTCTACCAACAACTGTGGATTATGCATGGACCTAACAAGTAGCAGAATGCACATAGTCACGGATTTGAATTTCAGTGCTTCCATTACCTCTTCCTACATAGTATGGAAAGACCCAAAGAAAAAAATCAGTTGAGATAATAATACAACGACAAATCTTCTCAATAGTACGCACTCTACCCAGTGATTTACAGATTGTCAAAAGTGATTAGTAATAAAGGGTTGAGATATATATGACGAAATCTAATAACATATACATTAGAAATTACCTAAGCAAAGAATAATTAAGCATTACAAAAAAACTATAAAAGACTTAACTTTGAGAAAGATAGAAAGAGTAATAGACCTGCTGGTAGTACCTAAGACGATTCCTCAATCATCTTGATCTCCTAGCTGCTCTCCTCGTCGCGCTCCTCATTTTCTCTTTCAATAAAATCAACGTCTAGGCATTCAAGAAAGGAGACCAAGGTGGTGAGATCATAGGGTATAGACTCCTTCAATTTGTGGCACTCGCATATGCTTAATCTCCGGAGAGAAATCCAAAATCGTAAATCCGGTAGAGATGTTAAAACAGGGCAACTTATTAATGCCAACACATGGAGAGAACTGCTGCTTCTGCTGCTGTCGCTTACATCAATATCATCACGAAAACCTTGAAAGTCAAAGCAATTACTGATCGTTAGAGAATGAAGATTGGGAGTATTGTTTTGGAGTAGTGCGCCCAGGGGAAAAGATATTAGCTCTGGAGATTCTGATATATCAATGGATGTGAGAGACGTCAGACATCCTCCTGCAGATAAGATTGAGTTTACTGCCTTGCCGTTGGTTTCCATTAATCTCAATTCCTTAAGATAAGAAAATGAATTTGGTGCGCTTCTCAGCTTTGGACAATCCTGCATATGTAGCGTCTCAAGGAGAGGAAACGAACAAAAATTAGATGGAGGAGGAGCAACCCATTCTTCCATATTTTCCATGTCATTGATTATCAACTCAACTAAACACGGGAATAATGATGATGCTGTAGTTGCAGAGCTCTGAGTACTCCTTCTTTCTTCTTCTTCTGGCTGTTGCTGGTAATAAAATTCTCTACCCAAAAACTTGACTGATTTCATTTTCTGAATCAAAAGAGTCTTAAGACATGGGAGCATACCTAGAGACGGAAGATTCTCACAGCCGTTACAATTCTGCAAATATAATGACACCAGAAGCAAGCAATTAGATGACGAACCCATCCATTTCGGAAGCCTTAAACCCGAGAAACCACATACTTCCAGCTTTCTCAAATTGGAGTGAGGACGAAGACCTTCAAAAACCATATCATCATCTTCAACATCTTCATCTGAGCTCCAAGTTAGATATAATTCCCTCAAAAGTTTCTTATCCTTTAACTTTGCTCTCTGTGCTTCCTCTATTCCTCCTCGCACATTCTGTAACCTTTCTATGTACAACACCTGAAGGGAGTTAAGCGCTGCTAACTCTTTTATCCCACTATGAACATCTTCTTCTTTCCTTACCATGTATGAGCACAATGTTTCCAGAGAAGTTAGCTTTTCCATACCTCTAGGCATTCTATCGCCTTCTCTGTGGTGTGTAAACCGCCTTAATTTCCGCCAGTTCTTAATTTCCTTGGGAAGCCCGCAATTAAATCCAAAATCAACTATCTCCAAATTACAGAGGTTGCTAATGCAAGATTCTGGCAATACTTTGATCTTAGTATATGACAAATCAAGGCACCTTAATCGTGTCAAAGCTCCTAGTTCTCTAGGTAAAGCATCTAAGTTCCAACAATACTCAAAATTCAAGGTCATTAAATTGGTAATGCAAGTGACGGAACTATGGATTTGAGTAATTGATGAATACGCAAGGTTAAGGTGACTTAGATGTTTCAAGAAACTAATTTGTTCGGGTAAGGCTTCAAACTGAATACACTCATAAAGATCCAACGTCTGCAAATTAGTGAGGCTAACAATAAAATCATTAGGTAGAGCTTCAATATCAGATTTTGAGACATCGAGATGCCTCAAATTTCTCAAAGCCCCAGTTTCACTTAGAAACCCAGAAACATTTTTGCATCTATGCAGAATCAAAGTCTGCAAATTGTGAGAATGACTTAATGACACACCATGTGCTAAATCAAATTCACAATTTGAGAGGTCGAGGAACCTCAAATGTTTAAATTTAGGAATCGAGAAGGAAATTTTTGCATACCAGCCACCGAGAGGATACAATGTGCGTAAACACTCAACCGAAGAAAAACTACTGACTTGGGAACAATACTCTGGATGAAGCACAATAACTGATCGCAACTTCTTTGCCTCAGACAACACTTTGGCATTTGTTGTCGACGATCCACTGTCAAACACCAATTGTATACGACGAACTAGAGAAACCTCTTCCTTCCCGTCAAACCCAAATTCATTACGATCTACAACACTCATTGCAAGATCATGCACAAGAGTGTGCATCTTACACCTGAGGATGACACCAATTTCGTCCTTCTTTACATCCTGAAAGAATGAGTTCCGCAACAAAAACTCGAAATAATCATTTCCTATATCTTCAAAAGATCTATTATTTACCTCATCTGCAGGTAGATGAATGAATCCCTCGGCCATCCACATTCGAATCAATATTGCTCTTTCAATTTCCCAGTCTTTGGGAAATAAAGAACAATATGAAAAACATTGTTTCAAAGGCGAAGATAAATTATCATAGCTCAGTTTCAAGATTGATATGACTCTTTTATTTTCCGGTTGAACCCACAAGTTATTATCATTATTGATTGAAGTCCAGTAGCTTTCTTCTCTGTTTAAGTATAATAAACTTCCAAGAAAGTTCGCAGCAAGTGGTAAGCCGTCGCATTTCTTCGCTATGCCCCGCCCAATATTTGACATATTTGTTGTAAGTGCTGCTCCACCTGGAAATGAATTTTTTTTCTGCATAATAGACCAACAAGCATCATCTGTTAATTTTTGTAAATTGTGCACCTTACCACCAACGATCGATGCAACTTTTTGGCTGCGTGTGGTGACTAATAATTTGCTGCCTTCACCACCATTGACAAGGACTTCCTTCAGTTTTTCCCAAGCTTTAGCATCTTCATTCCATAGATCATCCAATACTAATAGATAATTCTTACCCATTAGTTTTTTCTTGACTTGTCTCACCAGCACATCAACATTTGAATGATCTCCACATGAAACACCAGTAATGGACTCTAAGATATCTTTTAAGATCCTATAGACATCAAACTTGTCAGATACACAAACCCACATTTTTTGTTTGAAGTGTGTTTCTATTGACTTGTCCTGGTATACCATCTGAGCTAACGAAGTCTTACCCAGACCCCCCATACCCATAATGGACACGACCGAAAGTTGCTTTTGAAAAGAAGAATTTTCAGATGATGTTAATGATGGAGACACTGAAGAAAACAATTTGTTGGTCAGCGTCTTTACTATCTCTGATATTGCGTCCTCCCTGCCGATAAACACAGAATCATCTATAACAGATGTAGTTAGCCGGTTACTTTGCTCTCTAGTTTGATCGACTTGAGAAGTACCAGTAGCATTCAAGGAATATCTGACTTGATCATTGAAAATTTCATCCAAGTCTTTCTTTATACCTCGGATTTTAATAACCATCTTAAAGTGAAACACTAGTGGATTGGAGGATTTACTGATAAAGTTGCGTACCTTGAGCTTGAGGTTATTTTCCCTTTCGGAGTGACGCATGGTTTCATAACAGATTTCATCCATAACATCATCTACATCGTAAACAACGTCTTTGAGCCTTCTCAACCAAATTCTGACGGTAGCATTATTAATTTGTTTCTCCTCAGCATCAGAAATTAAAGCTTGTATTGACTCCAAGGTATTCAAAAGTTTCCTTAGATCATCTGTAACACCCCATGCCGGACTAATGTGTTGAGAAATAACCGGCAATTTCTTCACGATTTCAGTCAAACCACTAACAAGAACCCCTTCTGAATCCATTATGGAAAAAAATATGAAACTGATAAACCAAAAGAAGTACGAAGAAGCTTGTATCTAAGAAACAATACTGAAATTCAAAATGAGTTAGCAGAGAAAAGATGAGAAACTACTCGTTATAGACAGATTGAAAGATGAGCAGTAGCTTTATAAAGTCCACTCTGCACTTTCAAATTTTCACCGACAGATTTGAAATTATCGAAACTTCAAGATAAGAACAGCATTCATACGCTAAACAATTCAATCCGTCTTATAAAAATCAAGTTATTTGGTTTAATTGAGATTTTTGTCTTTCATTTTTAGCTTTTTACGCTCCACTTTGAGAATCACTCAGTAAAATTGGCATCTTACACAAGAAACAATGAAATATAAAACTCAGATTCCCATATAATATATTTGGGTAAACGAGCACAACACCGTTGAATTAAGAGTCCTGCACTAATATATTTGTAAAGTCCACTCTGCACATGCTTACATGAATGAATGGAAATAGAAGTGCGTGATATTTGTCTGGAAAAAAACTTTAATATCCCTTTTGAATTACGAATGAAACTTAGTTTTTGAATTTCTAGATATTGTACTTCTTGAATAAAAGAAATGGCTTCTGATTCAACCTCCATGTTGGAAGAGATATATGGATAAACTAAAATCAAATCGATTATAGTGCAACAAATAAACAGATTTCATTCAAATTTTGTAACCTGGTATGTAAATGACAATACTCTAATGTTCCAATTAGCAGCAACAAGTAAGGCACCAGCATTAGCAGAAGAGTATTATCAAGGTCAAATACTTCATAAGCACATACTAGCTGCACTGCTGAACCAAACTAGGCTTGAATTTCTGTGAGACATTGACTCAAATACTTCATAAGCATCATCTGAACCACCAACCAAGTAATTAAAATAGTCTCAGACACAAAAAGGTTTAACTAAGAACTTCAATCAATATCTACAATCGAGAATTCTTTAAGTATATGAACCAAATTGATTTTGAAGAAATTATTGAAGAAACTGAAATTTTATTTTATTATTTTGATCAGCATTTTATTTTATTTCTTAATCTGAATGGAACCCGTGAAATCGAGATACATTCATGATGAAATTTGTAAAAACTGTAGGTAAAATTTGTGTGATGTTGAATTTAAATTTTATTGAAATTCGAGGAAAGAAATTTAGGAGATACTGAAAATTCTAGACGGACCTCTCCTTGATCGGCCAAATACAAATAAAATTGATAGGCTTTTTTTAACTAAACCTAATCCAGTATTTTAAATGAAGACGTTTTATATTTCACAAGACCAATTAGTAGAAGAAGAACCTGAATCGGCGGCAGCAACTCGACACCACCATGACGAGGCGGAGTCTACCCGTCGGAGATACACTCCATATACTCTCGTCTTCATATGCCCCATATCAGTTTAGGGTGCAGTAAATAACAAAAAAAATGGAAAAACATGACTCTATGGGCTCTCTGGTTCTTCTCTTACGGGGTTTCACAGCCAAAAGGTGAAATTTTAATGAAAAAAAGGAAAAACATGACTCTATGGGCTCTCTGGTTCTACCGGGTAGGCTAGAGATTATCTCATAAATATATAACATAGTTTTTATGCCGGCCTGTAAAACCTTGGACAACCCGCATTACGGCACGAAAATACTGGACGCTACCCGCACCGCGTTTGTTTTAGTTTTTGGGACCAGATGAAGAGGTAATCACCGTTTTAATGGGATTATGAATTCTCGACCATTAACGCGAATATACTCACACCCTACCCAGGTTGTAGAAGCTACGGCGGATTTCCCATTCACAATCCTGCAGAGCTGCAGGGGATTCACCCCTTTCACAATCTATAGGGTTGCATTTATGTGTTCGCTGATTGAGAGACATAAAAATTTTACAGGAGAAGAAGGATCATTAGTCTACATACCAAAATCCTACCTCTTCCACATGGATCGCCGCTCTCCCTGTCTGTCTGTCCAACACCTGCTCCAGTAATAAGCTTCGCTTGCTCATGTCCCGCTTTACGGACTCATCCCAAGTCAGCTTCGGCCGGCCTCTGCGTTTCATCCTTCCTTCAGCGCGCCTGATGCGACCTACTCGAACTGGTGCATCAGGCGGCCTTCGCTGGAGATGCCCAAACGCTAACTACCATCAGAAATAAAAAAAAAAGAATATTATATATATGGCTGCACAAGGGCGGTGTCAGGAATTATGAGATGGGGTGCAAAAATTTACTACCTGGTGTAACAAAAAAAATTAGGAGTGCAAAGAAAAAAAAAAGGCTTATATATAAGAAAAATTTCCTTGTTGGGCCTAAAATAGGCTTTGGAGCCGGCTTGGCAGAGGGTACAACTACACACCCTTACAATGGGCTGGCTCCGCCGGTATGGCTATAACTCCAAGCATTTGGTTTTGAGGGTTCATAAAATGACAAAATCATATCAAATAAGAATCAATGGGCTGGCTCCGCCGGTATGGCTATAACTCCAAGCATTTGGTTTTGAGGGTTCATAAAATGACAAAATCATATCAAATAAGAATCAACAAAACCCCATATGAGAAATTCTATTAATTGAAACAAATCAAATCAATCGAAACAAAATAAAACGTCAACCTTAAATCTTTAGTTCCATAATGAGAATCAATTAATTAAATATTGGTTTCATTTCAAAAAAAAAAAAAATCAATGATCGGGGATTTAATTTTTAAAATGCGACTATGTGCACCCTCTTATCCCAAGGTGCACATTCTTCACCTTATAATTGGTTGTATGATTAATCCCGATTACTAATTTTTTATTATTTTTTTAATACTATGAGGACGTATTACATTGTAAATTGTTGAAATGATTTAGGAAATTAAGTTTAAATAGGCATTTGTTTGATAAAGCAGGAATAAGATCCATTAGATTTATATAACCTCAAAAGCACTATCAGTACACCTCTAACAATTGATAAGTTACATATGATAGTATGATACAGGTTGCATGAAAACCTTAATTTTTTTTGAATTTTGTTATAACGTACCCTCTCCATCTCCATCTCCTTTGAGCAAATAGAGTCACTGGGTATTAATAATCTTAAAATCCCCTCATCCATATTTTTTCTTAATGGCAAAATTGTCTTTTTAAACGTTTTTTGTTGTAAATTTTTTTTACTTAATTTTTTTTAAAAACTTTTTAAATTTTTTTTTTATAATTAAATTTAATTATAACACACTTGGTTCGGTTGACAATTTATCAGTCGAACTTCCTTCTGTAACAGTGAAACTTAGGTAATGAAGCAACTAATATATCGGAGTCCGCTCATGGGAGATTTAAAGGTATCATCAAGTCTAACCAAGAAAACGTGGTTACGGTCACCGAGGCAATGGAGCAATACTTTAAGAGTGATATCTATAGGATCAAGCAGGCTTTTGAGAAAAGCTCAATGGAAAGGATGACTCCATTTCTTCAATATGGTAAGTTGCTCGAAGGAATAGAATTCAACGTCTCTCCTTGGGCAATAAAACATATGATGAGAGAAATGCAAAAGGAGATAAACTACGGAAAAACGGGTGATGTGTGTATTTGTCCCGACATGTCTTCATTGGGGATTCTGTGTCGTCAAATGCTTGTGAAGTATGAAGAAGTAATACCTATTGAGGTTATTGATCCGTTTTGGAAGCAACTATCTTTCACCCCTCCCCCTACGGAATCTCCCGGATAATCACCATGGGATACTAACGAAGCAAAGGAATTCTTCGAAGCTTACTCACGTGGAAACTCGGTTAGATGGCAAGTCTTGTTGAGCCAACTAAGGCTAATTACTCGCCTATGGATCGCACAAAGTGAATATCCAACAAAGGGAGATCCTACCGGAAGACCACAAACCAAAACGGCAAGGAGAAAACAAAGGAAATAATTAAAAGAAATGAGTCAACGTGAATGTGAACTCAAGGCAAGTAAGAAACAAGATATAACCGCTTGTGATATTTAAGAAGCAAGGTTCACGGAAGCGCCGGTTACAAACAAAAGGGGTAGGCCGAGAAAGGAACCGCTATCAAGTCAACAACAAATGACGGATTCCGAAGCCACACCCATAGTCGATGTAGCAGAGGTAACAAAGAAAAGGGGTAGGCCGAAGACGAGACTCACATCGATTGAACAAGAACAACAAGGTGAGCATTACGAAGCCACACCCATAGTCGATGTAGCGGTGGTTCCAAAGAAAAGGGGTAGGCTGCCAAAGGTACCAACATCAAGCGACAAAGAACAACAAGGTGAGCATTCCTAAGCCACACCCGTAGTCGATGTAGCGGAGTTTCCAAAGAAAATGGGTACGCAGCGAAAGGTACCAACATCAAGTGACAAAGAACAACAAGGTGACGAGGCGGCGGTGCCAAACAAAAAGGGAAGGCCAAATAAGGAACCTACATCAAGTCAACTACATCAAGGTGAAAATTCCGAAGCCACGCCAAAAATAAGTGATAGCAAAGGTAAGCGACCTATATCTAGTCAACAACAACATGATGGTGACAACTCCGTAGGCACGACCTTTGTTGATGTAGTTTCGGTTCCAAAGCTAAGGGGTAGACCAAGGAAGTACGGACTCCCATCACATGCTGAAGACGTTGGAAGTGTAGAGATTGCAGATGATGGATTTGATATAATTAAGCTAAAAAAGGGTAATATGAAGATGTATAAGGATCAAAAATCAGGTAGGACCATTAGAAGTTACCATACCAAAATAGAGTCTTATGTAGATCAACTTCCTGAGGTTATTCGCGAGTATATTTTATATACGGATGATGTCGATGGAGATGGAAATTGTGGGTATCATGCCGTGACCGAACAATTAGGAATATTTGAGACGGCGGTTAGTAAATGGATGACACCATGCTGATACGCTAGAAACAGGATGGCTGAACAACTTATGAAAAAGAAGAGCTTTTATGAGTAAATACTTGGTCATGATGAAGGGTTTGATAATATGTATGCTCAAGTGTTAGGGCCCGAGCAGGAGATGAAGTTCCTTCCTACTCAATATTGGATGAGAATGCCGCTTAGTGGGTATCTAGTGGCGGATACATTTAATTGTGTTGTTCATTATTTTACCCCCATCGTACAAGCAACATTTACACCAAAGTGGCAAAAATGCGAAGGATCTCTTAAGAAGAGAAGAGTTATTTTGGCGTTCGTGAATGGTAATCATTTCATTATTCTAAAACTCAAGGAAAATTGTCCATTGCCACCGGTTTGTGGGATGACGAAAAACAAGGATATAGATCCCAATCTCTAGAAGGAATGGATGGCATTGTATGGGGAGAATCACCAACTTTGGGATGCATTTGCCTTATCAATAAAACCTCTCCAAGAGAAGATGCAACTTCATACGTGTGGAAGCGACGATGATTAATTTGGATATATGTGGTTCACTAATAGGCAACATTTTGTTTTTTTGGAAGTGTGAATTGTAAACATTAAATCATATTTTGATGCCAATGCCGGCATGATTATGTTTCATCATTACAACACCGGAACATCTGTGCCGGCGTAGAACTTAACTTTTCAAACAGTGCCAGAAATTCATAAAAATATCCAGAGAAATTAGTAAATGTGCCGGCATTAAAATTAAACTAAAAACAGTGCCGGTATTCTGGAAAAAAAAAATTGCACCTGGAAATTGCAGATTACCGGCATGGTAGCCAAAAAAACCTTCAATGCTGAAACTCTGTAATTTTTGTGATTTTGAAAATTCAGGATGCCGGAATTGATTTTACGCTTTTCGACCATGCGGGTACTTAAGAAAAACTTAGACATTTATGTGATCTTGGAACATTCAAACTCTGTAAAAGAGGTAATTTGACACTGGTTTATCAACATAATAAATCAAATAACAACACTAGATTGTATAAAAAAAACAAACTCCAAAGTTAAGAGGTTCCAAACCGAAAACAAATCAAACATAAACCAAATCAAGCAAAGAGTTTAGCAAGACACACAAACACATTGTTCAAGACACACAAACAAACATAAACCAACAATAGATGTTCAAGACTAAACTAATACTATAGAAGAAACACACGATCACTCGGTCCTTGGTTTCTTGTGTAACCTCTTCTTCCTTTCGCCCCACAAGTCTTTTGCCTCTGGATCTTCAATTTTGTCTATCTTTTGTTCGACTTTCTCCATTTCTTTCTGGGTCAACACCTCTCCTTTCTTGTTCTTTTTCTTAAAGAACTTTGACATATTTTCTATCCGCTGACGTTGTTGTCATAATTTTAAACATGTACTTAGTATGTACACTTTTATAAGTTCATAAATATAGATTAAAAGAATAGGAAATGAACAAGAAGTACGTAACAACAACGTAAGGATCTTTTGTAGTCCAGGTACAGTAAGTTCAGCCGGATTTGTGGAGTGATGTGAATTTTAGTTGTAGTGAAAGTGGTGAGTAAAGTTCGTTCAACTCGGGCTTGTGAAGGATTTTTTAGAATTAAATAAAATTGTTTCGATAATAATAAGAAAATACCGAGACTCTGGATTCCACCATTGACCAATTATTTGATAAATTCTAATCAATATTCATGCAATATTTTTCTTTAAGTTGACTCTAATATTTGCCTCTAATTTGGTTCTTGAAGTAATAATTGTAAGCACGAAGCATGAAACATCAAAAGTATTAAAACCAAGCATGTCCCATCAAAACACTTCACAACTACTCAATAAAAACCAATTTTTCTTTTAAGTTCTATGCAAAAAATCATGTAAAATAATTGCAATAAATAATTAAAATAGAACTATACCACTTTTCATGGAACAATGGCTTCCTCCGTCGCCTCGGATAAGGGGTTTAGCTCCTCATATTAATCTCTTGCTCAAAATACATCTTTGGTGTTCAAAAGTTGATTAAAAGAGTGAAAAGTTCTAAACAGCGGGTTCTGTAACTAATATAATTGTTACAGAACCTATTTCTACAGCGAAACCGTTGCGAACTGAAGATAACTGTTGGAAAAATTGTTACAAAAGGTTTAAAATTTGAAAATTACGGTCACAGAATCTGCGACTTTCTTTTTCTGCTGTTTATGTTCTTCGTCTTCTCCGGCACAGTTTGCACCAGCAGAAACGTGTTTTCTTCCAATGATTTTTCTAGCTTCTCTAAGGCTCTAAACTTCCCCTAACTTCTTCCTTCTCTTCCTAGGACTCTAACCAACCCTTTTATACATAGTAGAGCAAAGAAAATTCGAGAATAACTTTGGTTTTTTCCTCCACAGCACGTTACGTTATTTCCCTTTTGATTTCTGTTTCACGTGTATTCAATCAATCAAAGCTGTCCAAACTCCTCCCTTGATAGAAACAAGTCTTTAAGAAGAGTTTCCTTCCTCTTCTTCACGTAAATTTCAAAAAATAAACCAAGAAACTTCCCAAAAATAGAACGTGATATTTTAACCATTTTTCGCTTCCAATTCGAGTTCTAGCCACTTTGGATCCATTCCAACACCCTTACTTTGCCTGTTAGGTCCATAGGAACAGACCCAATCAAATTCAGCCCTTTAATCTCCATAAAAATCGATCAACAATCCATCCAAAAATCGTCTGTGAAAAAAACAAATTCCCGCCATTTTCTGTTTTTGAAAACATGAAGAAATGTGACCCCCCCCTATCCAGTCCCGGTCTGTACTTAGCAGCTGCTTGGAAATGGGTTACCCCTTATCCAAAGTGAGAGTCCGAATAGCAAATGTCCTCCCAGGAGCCTTTAACAACTTTTTGAGCCAATTTCGCCACAAAAGCCTATTTTTCCAAAATACACCTACAAGGGATAAAATACCAAAATTAGTGCAAAAATGGGTACTAACACTATACATAAAAGAGATGAAAATAGACACATAAATGCGTCTATCAGGTGCTGCTTGTGGAGGAACTTCTATGTTAGCCGGGCGTACAATATAAGGATGCGAGTACTTCCGATAACCTTTGAGAAAGGTTGGTTTGGTCTCATAACCGTTTTCCGCCAATTCCCAACCAACCCTATCCAACACAAGTTCTCGTTTTTCCCTTTCCCTCCAATGTGCAAGAATGGGATTTGGGTCATAAACTATCAGAGTATGGTTCTCATTTGCTTGGCATTGAGGAAAATCATTAGAGAATTTCTGATAAGATGTATCCGTAAGATCTTTCTACTTGTACCCAAGTTGGCGCATTACATGACGAGGGTTGTGCATAACAAATCCTTTTGGATGAAATAACTGTCCGTTGTAAAATGAAACATTGTCACGCCTTGCAAAGTGAACTCCTATGGCATTCCTATATGGGTCAAACACAACACCTATGGAAGCCACGGAGTCCAAAGCCAATCTGATTGCGAATAACCATTTCCTGTTATTGGGATTCGGGGTAATGCTGAAGTAGTATTTCTGAGCTAGAGGATGATGCTGTTGATATTGACGTACAGTCTTCAATCCTTTATACCCTATGAACAATTTTGGGAAGTGTTTATAAGCCCACACCTATGCCAATGAAATGTATAAGAAAAAAAATTAATGACAAAATAATAGGAAACTAACAAAATTAATGACAATGTTAATGATAGACGCATTTATGTGTCTATTTTCATCTCTATTGTGTATATTGTTAGTACCCATTTTTGTACTTATTATGGTGTTTTATGTGTTTGTAGGTATTTTTGGGCAATAAACATTTTTGGAAAAATCGGCTCGAAAAGTTGTCTAAAGGCACCCAAGGGACATTTGTTATTCGGAATCCAGCAGCGGATAAGGGGCACCCCCTTCTCCTTTACGTTCAAAAACAAAAAAAGGCGGGAAAATTATGTTTATCCATGGAAGATTTTCAATCAGATTTTTGGAGTCATTTCAGAGAGACTAAAGGGATGGAATTGATTGGGATCATTCCTAGGACCCATATAAACGTGGTATGGTCTTTGGTTTCGACCAGAATTAGCTAGAATTCAAGTGTAGAGCAAAACATGCGTGATATTCCCGTAAGATATTTTCATAATTTTTGGTAATTTTTGGAAGTTTTCTTGTGGCTTATGCGTTCCTAACTTATTATGGGACGTGAATGAATGCTCCTGGTGTGTGCAGCACGAGATTAGACGCGTAATTTATCAAAAAATGGAAATTATTCTTTTCCATGCATGGGAGTAAATGAGAATTATTTTGTGTAATTGACGCATGATTTTTAGGATTTTGGTGTATAAATAGAGTCACAAGGTTCCATAGAAGGGGTGTCGAGAGTTTGGGGTCGATAGGAGAGCTCAGGAGGCGTGAATCAAGAGTTTTCAGAACTCTGTTGTTGCTACTGCTGCTGCTCGTGAAGAACAGGGAAACAACGACGGTTTCTTCAACTGGTTGTAACAGTTTCTTCAACTGGTTTGCAACATTTATCTTCGTTGTAACAGTTTCTTCAACTGGTTTGCAACATTTATCTTCATTGTAACAGTTTCTTCAACCTCTTCTGCAACATTTATCTTCAGATTTGTAACGATTATCTTCATCATAACAGTTGAGAGTTGAAACAGTCGGTCTGTAACGCACCTGTGCTGTTGCAGATTTCCTGTTTCATTATTTTCTCTTCTTGTAAACACTTTTTGAGCCATGAATACATATTTTGAGTGTGTTTTCGACATGATAAGTTAAACCCCAACACTGGGACGACGGAGGAGGCCGAACTTCATACATGGGTAAATTTATTTTATTTATTTTATGACTTTTGCACTAATATTAATTGAAATATAATTTTGATTAATTAGTTATTATTTTATTAGATGGGTCATGCTTGCTTAGATGTTTGATGTCCCATGCTTACGATTTATAACTAATGTTTTTAGAATCTACCTTGGCAAAAATAAGAGTCCATGTTTACATTTCTTGAGCTAAAATTGTTTAGAATAAATAATTGAACCTTATGTTATGAAAATTGGCCGAATCCTTAGTTCCAGTACCTCTTGCACCATTTGTAATATTATTGTGTATTTTTATTAAATTTAAAAACTCGAATCTTCACAAGTCTCAACGAACCTTTTACTACAACAAACTTCAAAATCTCACCAGTTAACAAAATAACTAGTTCACTATACCTGAATTAAAGTGAAAGAACCATTAAATTGACGGGCGTTCGCCTTAGAAGCTCTACGCATTTCTGCCAAAAAATGTACCAAGAAAGCAGTGCCCCATGAATACTCATGGACCCTATCCAAGGGATCCAAGTACTGTAGATTATTCATATGCACCCTGTTACCATTAGTGTCAGGGAATATAACGGAGCCCAAGGTGAACAACAGATAAGCAGCGGCAGTTTGCTGAACTTGTTCGGGATTCAATTCCTTGTCCTTCGTATTCCCAAACAATCGAACGATATTGACGAATGTGATAGTCTTTGTCAGGGAACGGTCTGTCTTATACATATTTTCCATAGTCGTTTCCTTGTCCCACCCAAACAACTTTTTAGTCAGCTCATAGATCTTTTCCCATTCTAGGTCCTTACAGTGATCTCCTTCCTTAACGGCTTTCCCAAGAACCTCTAGACCTAGTATTCTTTGGACATCTTCAGGGATAATGGTCATCTCGCTAAAAGGAAAATGCATGGTATCAGTTTCACCAAAAAACCTCTCAAAAAGCAGTTCGCCATGATAGAATCAGTGGCCACATAATTTTCTACCGCGGGATACAACCCAGATGCTCTGACTATTGCTTGAACTTCGGGACACTCTAACTCCAAATGCCATATATCACTTGATTGATGGCGGCTAACATGGAAGGCTTTCTTGTGGTCCTATAAAAACACACCAAACTAAATTAAATTCACTTGATCACAGATAAATAATATAATAACAAGATGCAAACGTCTTACATAAGTTTGATAGATCCAACGACCCCAAGAGTGCTTGTAGTCAAATAAGAGTTGCGGGTTTATCGATTGACCCTATTTTTTGCCATCATCACGGTCTGGAATCATGTCATATCTTTGAGGAAGGTGGGATGGGGGTTTCTTTTCCTTTTTTTTTTTGGGACTTCATCTTCGACATCAGGTTGTCCTAAGACACCTGCTTGTGAGGATGAGCCACCTGCTCGGTCCGGTTTAGGAAATTTTTGCCACTCATCATCATCATCATCATCACTTCTTGTGTCCCTCGTACGCTCCCGAATGATGACCTTAGCACGATCCGGATCAGAACGACTACGTCGAGGCCGAGAAGACTTACGTTTTACTTCTTCAACAGCTTTTCCCTTTCCTTTCTTCATTTGTGCTGCTCTAGACCTACGTCCCAATATGTAAACTGAGTTATAAACAGGAAGCCGGCATGTATATTAAACATACAATCAGTGCCGGCATATGTGCCAGCGTACTAAATGATTAAAATTCAATGTCTGTTTTATTGAATTTTATACAGAGAATTAACAAATTAAGGGAATTAAAACCGGCATAGTTAGTAAACATATAGACATTGCCGGCAGCGGTGCTGGCATTAAAAAAAAGAGATATCCTATGCCAGAAGTAGGGTAATTTTGTACAGAGTTTTTAACAGAAGAAGCAAATAAAGTCGGCATGGCATTGATTAAATATAAAAAACCGGCACAAAATACCGGCATAATATGCAATTAAATGTATATGCCGGCAGGTTCATGCAATAAAAGAGAGATACAAGACATATAATCCGGCATGGTTTTCAAATTGAATTCTACTGCGAAACAAACATAATTTCAATTGACTAAATTGCAATTTCAAAATTTTCTTTTAGTGTAGTAGAAAGACTAATCAACCAAGTTTCAATTTGTGTTTTCTAGTATGGGATAAACCCTAAAAATACTTCAATTCAACATAGACATCACTTACCGCATCAAATTTGTTATTTCCTCCTCACCAACAGACTCTTCAGGCACTTGTTGTGCTTTTGATTTCAATTTACCTCCATCATCAACAGAGTCTTCAGGATTGGGTTTGGGTTTGGGTCTGCTACGACCCATTGTCTTTGGTATAGAAGATGAAATAAAAAGGGAGATTGAATACAAAGAGAGATTGAATACTTTCCTTTCTATAACCGTCACTTAAATAGAATTAAGGAGTTTGTAACCGACGCATAAATGGTATAAAGGAATTTGTAACCGTCACATAAGTGGGATAAAGGAGTTTGTAACCGTCACATAAGTGGAAATAAGGAGTTTGTAACTTCCACATAACTTGAGTTTGTAACCGTCAGAATGCCGGCATGGAAAGATGGCACAATACAATGCCGGCATTCTGACAATAAGTTTTAATTGAGTCCAGGATACCGGCATTGTATGTTTATCACCATCAACGCCGGAAACTATGCCGGAATTGTCCTTGGTTATTATTCGATGCTGGCATTCTGACGATGAGTTTAAATTGAGTCCAAAGGTTTAAGCAAGCAAACTGACCCAAACTGGCCTTCATATTAATCTTAAGGAAATAAACTTAAAAACATAAACCACTTAAACAATGTTACACATAAAATGAAAGATCTTAAGCTAATTGCAACTAACATCATTTCTTGGAACGAGATTCAATAAACAAAGCAGCTTCGAAATGCCTAAAAGGCTCTTTTCTCCACTTGGTATATGCGTCCTGAGCTTGATACCTATTCCCTCTGTATCTTGCGAGAAACTCGTTGTATTTGCGACATAATTTTATGAGGGAAGTTGTTCGATTCGCTTCAAACTCATTCCCGTAATCCATTTTGTGTTTCTTGCACTTACCGTCATCAAACTTCGGCATATAAGGACCACTGCTAACAAGACCCCAAAAAAGATCCAAAGGGAGGTGATCTTCCGGTAAATCCGATACTATGTAGAAATTTTTAATCCATTCGGTTTCTTCCTCAATATCCGCTTCTATCTTCGCTTGTTTTACACGTTCGTATATTTCCTTGGTTTCTTTGCGATATTTTGCTTCTTTTGCTGCCTCTTCTTTTTCTCTTTTCCTTTTGAGTATCTCTTCTTCCATTGCGGAAATTGACTCGGTGGTTTCTTCCATCCTTCTAAGTTTTTCTTGTATAATGGCAATTGAGTTGGTGGTGGATGATAATTGATTTCATATCGGAGTGGATAGTTTGTTCTTCTTAAGTTTTTCTTTTTACATGGCAACGATGAAATCGGTAGTTGTTGATGGATTCGACATTGGAGATATGTGTTGGATCTTACTTTTTTTTAGAGGTATCAAGTGCAATGGGTGTATCCATTCCTTTAAATAGATAAGTACACAACGGCTCTTTTTCCACTTTATTATACCAGCATTGTCAGTAACCTAAACTCTACGCCGGTAGTTCCCTTTACTGGTTTATGGTTTGAAAAAATAGTCGTTGGCCATTGAATGTTAAATCCCGGCACTAAACTATGGTCAAATTGATTGCCGGCAACAGATGCCAGCATGGAGGCGTATTCAAAAGCAATGCCGGAATAAGGTTTATTGTCCACAGAAACCATAAAATTTTGACACTCTATCCCGGCATAGACTTATATATAAGATCTACGCTGGCATTGTAACGGTATTGAATTATGTTAATATAAAACGCCGGAACTATAATTTATTTCAAATGTAATCCTTGTCGCAGGAAGCAAGTACGGATGCACTTAGCACGTGCATCAAGCCTTTAAACCACTTGGTGACCCAAGTGGACAAGTTATAGTCTCGTGAGGGTTTACATAAAGATCTACCCAAAAAACCTTACCAAAAACTACCCTAAAAACCTAACCAAAAAGTACTAAACCTATCAATCTTCTTAAGAAGAATCCGTCTCCGATTCACCCAGCTGGTGGTACTCCGTGACTTTGGTTACCATGTGGTTCACGCTTTCATCAAACACTAATGCTTCCCCCTTTTCCTATAAGTAACGCGCTTTCACGGCTTCATGCTACAAAAACAACACACAAACTTAGTTTGTTACATAAAAATTGAAAAGAGTGGTTTGTGTCGAATTAATCATAAAGATACTTACGAGTTGTTGAGTGGACATTCTATTGTGGGTAGCGTGCGCGATCCGGTGTTTGATTTTTAAATACTCAACCACCACATCTAGGATGATGTAATGATGTTGCTCGATTTGTTGAGCAGTTCTTCCTTTCGGGTCCCATAATCATGGGTAAATTTGTTAAAAATCTTCAACCACATGGAATCCCCCGAACTGTTATCTATAGTTGAAGGACGATTTTCGGCGTACCATGCTTTGGTGATTGCTAGATCTTCCTCGGAGTCAAACGATGCCATTTGTTGTATGTGGGAGAAGGTTCTATACTAAGCAATTTATAGATTATTATTCTAGGGTTTAGGCTTTCATAAGTTAAGAGTATCAAGGATATACATATGAACACACGAGTTTTGGGCAATTGGGTCCAAGTATTAACTCTCTTTATATAGAGAAAAACCTCAACGGATAGTTTTTTTAAATCATATGTGCCGGCATTGTCGGTAATATGAACTGAGACGTCGGCACCAGTTTTCGGTATAGATTACCGTTAAAAGTCCATGCCGGTATCTGATTTTTTTTTACAGAGATTGGTCCAAATCTATAGTTAATACCGGTATTGTTTCGAAAACACCATACAACGCCGGCGTACTTTACCGGCAGTGATTATGTTTATGCGACCATGCCGGTACTTATGAATTTCAAAAAAAAAAAACGGCTAGTTTTTTTGAAAAATAAGATCGTTGGAGCTTCATTCTATATCATACCCCCACATTCCTTTGGAAAAATTTACACAAAGCACCCACCGAATAAGATAAATCCTTCTCTCAAGAAATCAAGCCTCAAAAAATAGATCAAGCAAGCACGGTTCAAGCTTCACAAGCGATTGGAGATTCATCAACAACCTGTATTTGCAAACCACCATCAAGCTCTACCTGCAAAGTAAGTAAATTCAACATTACTAACGATGGATTGGACAGTTAAAATCTTCTTTAGTAGGACGTATTACTAATATAATCTTTTCTTACAGAGTCATCATTGCAGTTGTCAGATTTGCAAGTCACCTTCTCATCTAGCCATGGACTGTCCTTTTATTTATTCGAAGTGTAGAAACTGTGATGGGACACGCCGGTTTTGGATATCAAAAACTGATGATACTGATAATGGAAGAATGTTTCTAAGGTGTTGAATCACCCAAAGTGCGAAGAGTTTCAATGGTTTGACAAAGCTTTTGCACTAGCAGAAGCAAGAGAAAACCACAAGGGCCAATGCAAGCCTATTGATGGGTGTGATGGGTGTTATATGAGGAATATGTTGAAAGAGAAGATGAACCAATGAAGATGGTCCTTGACACCGAGATTCCAGATGATGTTTTCGAAAATATTCGCGAAAGGATCAAAGGTTCCGCAATTGTTGAAAAGGGATGGAAATAGATTATGAGATCATCTTCAACCAAAATTACTCCATTCCATGATTTTTAGTATGTTTTAATTTAAATTTTCAAATCTAATGTAATAGATTACTTATGAATGAAATAAAAGAGCATTCGGAACGGATTTATTATCAATACCGGCATTGAAGTTTATTCCAAACCAATGCCGGTTTTCTGGAAAAACTATCCAAGTGTAAGAAAATCAGAGTTCCGGCCTAGATTCAATAAATATTTCAATGCCGGTAGTGTCCAAATTCTATACAGTAACTTGGACCCTTTCAACCAACTTTGCCGGTATGGTTTTAGAAATAACATTCAGTGCCGGTACCAGTGGTGTAAAGAAAACTTACAAAGAAAATATTTCACCATAAATCTAAACATGTTCAACATAAACCAAACAACTGGATTGTGCTTAAATGTTCTTAATCCAGGTATCATAAACCAAAAGTAAACCAAACAACTAAAGAGTTAATCATTAGGTACAAACAAAAACAAGTTCGGAATTATTTAAAACGTAACAACCACCATCCAAATGAAGAAACACAACTAAAGAGTTAATCACTTGGTCCTTTGATTCTTGTGGACCGCCACCTTCCTCGTTTCCCCGAACAAAGCTTTTGCACTTGGGTCTTCAATTTTATAAAGCTTTTCCTCAACTTCCTTCATTTCTTCAAGGGATAGCACCTCTCCTTTCTCGTACTTGGAACCAAAAATCTTCTTTAACTTGCCAAGACGACGACGCTAGTTTCATACATCCAACACATAATTAGAATATATATGCTAATATAAGATTATGTGTACATTAAACGACTAAGCAATTAACAATACTTCCTAGCAATCCAACAGTCTTATTAAGTGGGGCCATCGTAGGTGGTGCCTCTGTAGGAGTTGGAGCGGGAGAGTTTTCCTGGGGTGGAACTTTGACGTTGTCCCGGCGCACGACAAATGGATGCGACCCTTCTAGGTAATAATACATGTAATTCTCCGAGGCTTCATCACCGTTTTCTGCAAGCTCCCAGTTACTAATATCTACCAAACGACGTGGTTCCCTATCCATCCAATGTGTTGGTTCTGGAATTGGATCATACTCTACCTTCAACTTCAGCTTAGTTGAAAAGCTCTGAGAACGGTCAACTTCGTACCTTCCAAGAGAGGCTGTGTCTGGATAAGGTAATTGCTTATATCCAAGTTGCCGCATGACACGTCGGGGATCATCCATAACGTATCCCTTTGGGTGGAACAAGGGTCCATTGTAAAATGCAATGTTATTAAACCTCACAATTTGGTGGTTCTCTCTAGCCTCCTCGTAAGGGTCGAACAAAACCTATTTGGTAGTCATCGCGTCCAAAGCCAATCTCATATCTATCAGTCGACGATTGTTACCGGGCTTCGGAATATTGTTGAACTCGTATCACGTAGCTCTGGGCGCCTCTGGTTCGGAAAGGTTATTGATCTTCAAGAAGGGGTAGTCCTTGAAAAATGTTGGGAAGTATTCAAAAGCCCACACCTATACCAATATGGAATGATACATATAAGAAGCAGGAAATTTGTTTCTAAGTTCGTAATAAGGGTACATGTGAACAACATACATAAGAACATAAGTTTAAAAACAAAATTACCTGCAGTACAGTGAAATTCCCGACAAATTGGTTTGTAACATCCTTGGAGGCCCTTTTCATCTCCGCCATCAAATGTGCCATTACCACGGTGCCCCAAGAATAGTTACACACCTCTTCCAAAGGATCCAAGTATTGAAAGAGGTTTGCACTAACCCTGTTGCCACTAGAGTATGGGAATACCTTAGTTCCCAAGATGAATAAAAAGTACGCATCGGCTGTATAACGAATTTGTGCAGGGTCCCATCCATCCTTCAAACTTATTTTCTTCGTTTTTTCAAACTTCTCCTTAAGCAACTTCAGCTTGATGGTCTTTTTCTTACTATTCTTAGATACATAGAAGCTTTCCATATAAGTTTTGTAGTCCCAACCCAACAGCTTGTTAGTCAGAGCGTGCAACTTCGACCATTCTAGGTCCGGACAGTTATCTCCTTATGTAATTGATTTACCGATAACATTGAAGCCTAGAATGTTCTGAGCATCATCAGGGATAAAGGTCATCTCTCCAAACGGGAAGTGCATGGTATAAGTTTCACCATGATACCTTTCGACGAAGCAATTGACTGTGACAGAATCACACTTCACATAATTTTCAACCAAACAATATAGACCAGACTACCTTACTAATGTTTCGACCTCTTCATATTCCTCAGACAAATCCCAATGAGATTGGGTTTGGTTTCGACAAACACGCACAACCTTCTTATGATCCTATAATTAGGAGATAATACGATTAAGAGATTTTACATTAAAAAAAAAAAAAAACATATGCACAAGATAAAAAATTATCCCATAGGTTTGATAGATAGTACGAGCCCACGTGTCCTTGTAGCCAAATAGCATTCTCGGATCGTCAGGTTCACCCCAAATTCTACCACGATCAAGGTCAAGTATCATGTCATTAGTATGAGGAAGGTGTGAACCTTTAAATTTTACTTGCCTTTGCCTTTGCCTTGTGTTGGTTTTTGGCTTGGCCCACCATCTTCCTATAAAACTTGGCTTTGGGTTGCTAATTGACTTGGTTCAACCTCATTATCTTCCTCCTCACTTTCCTCCTCACTTTCCTCTTCATCTTGGTCATTGTGCTCAACTGTTCCGGTAGGTTCACGGATTACGAGTCGACTACGGTTACCACTCTACCATTTTCCACTCTTGTAGAGCCTTCCCCCAAATGCTTGTTGCGACCTTGATCTCTCCCTCGAGGAGGCAGAGACTGAGGAGTACCAAGACCGTCCTTTCTTTTCTTAATGCCAGCATCTTTAGTTTTTCCTTTGTTAGCTTCCTTGTCTCTAGCCCTATATCAAAAGACACACTAAATGAATATAAAACAACTCACTTTCATAATTGATGCCGGCATAGATTTTAAAAAAAAAAACGGCATAGAATTATCAGTACCGGCATTGATTCGGGAAATATTTACAATGCCGGGACCAAAATACGGCATTGGCATTTAACAAAACCACTGTGCCAGGACAAGGTACCGGCAATGTCGAATAATTGTAGACAATTCCGGTAATCTTAGGTAATTCCTAGGAAGTTTCTGTGGACAAATAGAGCACTGCCGGCAAAGAGGTAAGAATTCATATCCATGCCGTAACAGAGTACCGGCATCGTATTCAACCTAAATTATATGCCGGTATTGATAAAAAAATCCTAGGGTTTTACTATGTAGTTAAAGTGGACTGCCAGCATACACGAATAAATTCAAATCAATGCCGTGACATACTACCGGCATTGAATTCAACCTAAAATCAATGCCGGGACAAAACATTCAGTTTCAGGTGTTTCAGTAACTCAATACCGGCATAGCATTCATACTAAAATCAATGCTGTAACTATCTACCGTCATTGCCTTCAACCATAATTCCATACCGTTACTTGGTACCGGCATTGTAATCATACAAATGTCTATGCCGGAACTCACTGAAACTCAACTGTTTGAGTTAGGGTTCGCGATTATAAGCTAAACCCACTGATGTAAATCGATTCAAACACTTATAAACTAGTTCAAAATCACTTACCTTGTAAAGACCCGTTCCTCTACCGATATTGTCCCCACTTAGCCACTGCGGTTATTCGGCAGTATGGGGTTTTCAACGGGAATCGCTGCGGTCATCCAGCAGCAACTTCTCGGGAGGTCACCGCAGTGATTCCCGTTGAAAACCCATCCCTGGATTAATCCCGCCCGAGCACGCTTAACTGTAGAGTTTTCTGCCAACTCTGGAGCCAATTGTGCTGAAAAGGCCTCGGTGGTATGAAAGGAAAAACCATTACTTATATTCCATTCAGCCAACCACTGCCAAATATCGGGGTATTACATACCTTCTCACAGAAGCCATGTTTACGAGAGGTTGATTGTCTGAGTTCTCCTCTTCTTCCTCTTCTTAAGCAATCCGATTGATCATTTCTTATTGTTTTTGTTGAACAATAGATTTTGATTTTGATTGCGGGGGTTTATTTCGAGGAGGCATGATTATAGATAGATTGGGTAATCGACGAAGAAATTTTTGAATCGACGATTAATCGTCGATGAAGAACGGATGAAGAAGATGAAGGAAAAAGAAAATTCAAAACCCTAAACCTAGATGAGTGCCGGAACTGATTAAGAGAATAGGGGATATGTTTTGGTTTTTATATTTTAAGTTTTAAGGGAAAGGGTATAATAGTATTTTCATAATGTCTTTTAATTAACCAAAGGGTATTTTAGTATTTTTATAACCAAAAATCACCCCTTAACAGACAATATGGGTTTGGGGAAGTAATTTATATCCCCCAATTAGTTTTGATATCCCCCAATTGCGCGTTCAAAAAAAAAACTAAAAAAATTATTTTAAAATTTTGAAAGTTTAAAATTTACTTTAGAATTAAAATTTAAATAAAAATATAAGTAATTATTTTTCATACAATAAGTATGATAATTATAAAAACTCATGGTTCGTACAGAGATTTGCCCGATAACCTAGCAACAAGCTGGACTAAAATTAAAAAAAAAAAACTTAAGTAATTTATTAATTACTTAAATATTTATTTTTCTAAAACTTAAAATAAATTTTTGTTAATTGAATGAGTAAATTAATGAATTAATCAAGAGTACTTAAGTAATTACCAATTATACGAATACCTTCCTGAATACCTACCCGAATGTCATAGGCTTAGAGGCGTAAGTTGGACCGTGCAAGCAACGGGCACAGCCCAGCGCAACACGCTAAAATTTGGGCATAGCCCAACCCAACACATGACTTAGCCCAGCACGGCACGTTAGTTTCATGGGAGGAGATGGGTTAGACTAACGGGTACTGTATCCCAACACAACACGCGACACGAAAAAGCACGTAGCACGGCACTGCATAGCACGTTAAGAAATCACGTCATAATATGTATAAAATACTACACAACAAGCATAATACATCAAATTTTGTGTATATTTCACAAAAGAACCTTTATTCTAGCCATTATTCACATTTTATTATCATTATGTTGACTTATTTTCATAACAATACTAACAATGCCTACATATTTGGAAAATATTTATATTGAAAAACATAAATTAAAAGTGACCAGCATAACATGGCACATCACCTTTAATTTTCTGGCACAACACAGCACAACACGACTTTTAGCACGGCACAGCATGACACGTCTTAATCTCCGGCACAGCACAACACGACACACAACACACAACACACTAAGCACGTTATTTCGTGGTGGGATGGGCTCTACTGAACCGGCACTTTTTACACCTCTACATAGGCTTCAATGTACTCCCTTTTTCGATTAGAATACCTACCCAAATGTCCGCCTTGCTAGACAAAATCATTTTGTATGCCTCAAAAATTGAAATATGCCTCAAAAAAGGCTTCATTAATATACCCATCCAGATACTATGCATAGATGAACAATTACCCATCCAGATCCTATGCATAGTTGAACAATTACCCATCCAGAACTATGCAATTATTTGAACAATTATGTTGTTGTGCTTTTTGCAATCTACTAAATAAACCTTACGCGAAGGATATTGATATTATTATATCCACTCTTCTGGGGATAATATCGAAGCCTGGTTCGGCCACTATTTACGCCTTTGTGAAGATCAGTGGTATCGAGAGTGCAAGCAGCATCCAACACTTCAGCAAAATGAAGTCTTTAATCTTTAATTTTCGACCCACAAATATACATATAAAACATTTCCGGTACAATAGTCAAGAGTTTTTTTTCTCAAGTCTCTTGGATATGCTCCAACTTCCTTTTGAAAAGGATGGCAATATATTTAGATTGAAATAGCATCAAGTATACAAAATAGCATCAGTCAGGACTTTCCAGTAGTATCTTACCCAACAATCCAAATAACAAACATGACAAGGGATAGCAAAAGGTATATACCGTATTCTATCTCGTGCTTGTCTTCACGCACTGTATACTCCTGCACCTTGATTAGTTAAGAAAAGAAATCTAGTAATAGTAATATAAGGATCCAACATCAGTTTTCTGTAAAGTTTTTTGTTTGGGTCATATAAAACGAAATCATGATCGAGCATCCATAAAGTCTCGTTATTCTTGAAACTCCATATTAAATCCAGGTACGTACTACTAATTATACTCTCCTGGTTGATTGAGAAACTTTTAGTCCAAGATTCTCTCACTCCATAATCTTCCATTATCCATACATCAACGCCGACATTAAAAATATGAAAAACTAAACATAGGCACCCTCCTAGTACTTCCACATTTATCTGGAACACGTCTCTTTTCAGAGGTTTTTCTGGATATGGCATAGGTGCTTCTGGCATTGCTACTTCCTCGAATCTCTCATTCACAATATCAAAACATACCAGTACAGTGGAGGGTTGAACAAAAGTACGCGCAAGCCAATGACGAAATCGATTCAAGGGGACACCAGAATATCCTTTGTAATAAAGATGGAAAGGTATGTCTGGAATGCTTTTCCATGAATTTGAGCTTAACGTATAGACATCAATTAATACTGGAACACTCTGATTCCCAGTCGACTTAGTCTTGTAATCATAACAAAATCTATATCCATATATGTCAGCGTTGTCTACTTCATCTGGCATGGACATGTTCTCGTACTCATTCCTTGTTGGATTCCAAATATAAAGTTCTTAAAAACTATTTCTGGTAGTAGTACCTATTAAAACTAAGCCATTACATGAAGCCAAAACCTCAACATCATTAAAATCTTGAAATATGGAAGTGTAATCCATCTGATTGATAAATTCACACATAGTTACGGATGGTGTTTACAATGGTGTTGGACCCAAATCTTCCTCCTACTGATCAAGAATAACGCGGCAAACAAGTAAGAGAGAAAAACTATGTAAACGTAAGAACAAGAAGAAGTTGAAGCTAAGAAGATTCAATTAAGAACTCGTATTGTTGCTTACAAAACTCAAGGACTCAAAGCCTATACTTATAGTAAAACAAACCGCGTAGACAGACTTCCAAAAATATCAAACTTGCTAACAAGAATTACGTACTAAGAAAGCAAATAAAGACTTCCTACACAAGTAAAACCTACGGAACATTCTAGTTTCTTCTAGAACAAAAAACTTCACTTTCATGTTATAGTTTGAACACCAAAGAGTCTTGATTGAACTCACTTTCTAACAGCCTCCCTCAATCCAAGACTCTGTAAGCTTGTCATTCCCAGCATTGATCTTAAGTTGATGAAAGTCTCAGCCTTCAAAGCTTTTGTGAAAATATCAGCAATCTGATCTTCACTTCGACAGAAGCTCATAATAATCTCCTTATTTGTCACCAGCTCACGAATATAATGATACTTAATATCAATATGTTTGCTTTTTCCATGAAAAACTGGGTTTTTTGTCAGTGCGATAGCTGAGTTATTGTCACATATAATTCTTGTAGGATCTTTCTGTTTATGACTCAAGAAGTCTAGCATCCTTCTTAACCATACTGTATGAGTAGCACAAGAAGCAGCAGCCATATACTCAGCTTCAGCTATGGAAAGAGCAACCACCTCTTGTTTCTTAGATGACCAACTAAAAAAGCTTGATCCAATGTGAAAGCCATAGCCTGAAGTACTTCTTTTGACTTCAATATCTCTAGCCCAGTCACTGTCTGTATAACCAACCAATTCAGATTCTTTAGATGATGTGTAAAACATCCCTATATCCATGGTGCCACTGAGATAACGAGGTATGCATTTTGCTGCTTGCAAATGAGACTGTCTGGGAGCTTCCATAAAACGACTAATTATTCCAACTCCATGCACAATATCTGGCCTTGTAGCGGTTAGATACCTGAGACTGCCAACTAACTTTTAATACAAGGTTGGATCAACAAGCTCTCCTCCTCCTTCTTTTACTAATTTCAATCTTCCTTCCACTGGGGAGAGAATTGGTTTGAAATTGCTCATGCTAAAGCGTTTCAAGATATCTTTTGCATATTTTTGTTGAGAAACCAAAATTCCATCATCAGTCTGTAAGACTTCTAGTCCAAGGAAATAAGTCATCTTTCCCAAATCTGTCATTTCAAATTGCTTGATCATAGCCTCCCTGAATTCATCAATCATTTGCATATTGTTGCATGTGAATATGAGATCATCCACATATAGACAAACAATAAGAAAATCATCTTCACATCCAAATCTCACATATAGAGTGTGCTCAAATGGGCATTTCTCAAATCCAATATCATGCTCTTGGTGCTTGCTTCAAACCATAAATAGCTTTCTTAAGCTTGTACACTTGATCTTCTTTTCCTTCTACAACATATCCAACAGGTTGATCTACATAAACTTCTTCCTCAAGAATTCCATTTAAGAAAACAGATTTCACATCCATTTGAAAGATTTTCCACTTATATTGTGCTGCCAATGCAATAATCATTCTAACAGTATCATGTCTAGCTACAGAAGCAAATACTTCAAAGTAATCATTACCTGGTTGTTGTTTATAACCCTTAACCACCAATCCTGCCTTCAATCTTTCAACTTCTCCATTAGATCTGAATTTAGTCTTAAAAACCCATTTAACTCCTTTTGCCTTCTTGCCCTCAGGAAGTATTGTAAGTTCCAAAGTATTGTTCTTTTCTATTGCATGAATCTCTTCATTTATAGCATGTATCCACCCTTGATCTTGTGAAGCTTCATCATAAGTCACAGGATCACAGTCTCCAAATAGTGCAAAGTTGATTAATTCTTCATCAGTATTGTCATTATCTCTGTTAAGAACACAGTCTTGTAAGCGTGCTGGTAATACACGATTTCTCATTAGTCTTGTCAGTTTTTCTTGAGTTTCAGCAGTGCATGTGGTAGATTGTGTTGGTGTTGGAAACACAAATTCAGTGTCTACTTGTGTATTTTCTTCTTGAGCATCAATTAAAATTGTTGTTTCTGTTGGTGATGCAGCTTTCTCATTCCAATCCCATTGACTTTGTTCATCAAAAATTACATCTCTACTCACAATATTCTTGTTTGTAGTAGGATTAAACAGTTTATACCCTTTTGTTTGACTACTATAGCCAACAAATATGCACTTTTCACTCTTATTCTCTACTCACAATATTCTTGTTTGGGATTACCCTCGTAATAAAACATAATTCTGGACCCGTTTTTTATGTTACTAAGCTCATGATGCATATTCTGAAAATACGACTATCAAATAGTGCACAAAAAGACTTGTTTACGCACCTAAATCGCATAATAGACTTCCTAGGTAGCCTTAAGAAGATTTCTTGGAGAATCTCTTCCGTAAAGTATGACATTGTTGCAATTGCTTCTTCTTCATTCTTCAAATCCATGTCGCGTGAGAGGATGAGAATAGGGTTTTCAAGTAAGTTTGTAAAACCCTAGCTAAGAAGAACAATATAGGGTTTTCAACTTTCTAGGACTAGCCTAGTCGGCCAGAAAATTGAGTTTTATAAGGGGCCTGGATATAGGATACGGGTCCTGCAGCCACAATAATAGAATAGATCTTGGTGAGTTGATTGGAAGATCAATTTTGATGAGAAACACCTCCACCAAAAGATGGTCCCAACTTTTGGTGATAGACATTGTCATGACTCTACCTTAGAGGAGCCAAAAGAGTATTCCTTGACTCAAGGAAAAAAAAGGTTTGGATAAAAAGAAAAATACTCATAACTTAATAATTTAGAGGAGCCAAAAGAAAAGAAAATTAGAAGGTTATACAAATTATTCTGACAGAATAATGTCTCCTAGTGTAATCATTTCAAAAGGCTTTTCAAAATCAGCCCTGCTCTGAGCAGACAATGATAGCTCTGCTGCTACTTCTTGCATAGTTGGCCGAGTACTTGGAGCACCTCGTAAACAGGAAAATCCAACCTTGACGATGTACATTATTTCTTTCTTCACAATATCAGCTGGTGCTCCAAGGCATGGGTCCAAGATGTCTGGCAACCTTATGTTTTGCCCCACCTTACTCGATGAAGGTGATGAAAGAAGAATTTGGGAGAGCACCGTGATAATTTCAGATGGATGGCTTCCCATAAGTACTTCTAATATGATCACCCCGAAGCTATAAACATCACATTTCTCGGTAACTTTCATTGTATGAGCAAGCTCTGCAAATATCATTGTTAACCAATAAATGGATGTGACTTATTTACAGAAAATTGTACCTTGATAACAATAAATCCCAGAAGTTTTAGTTGGAAGGCTGTACCTGGAGCAACGTATCCGTAGGTTCCTGCAAGTGAAGTCCAATTGGATGAATCTGGCTTCAAAATCCTCGCTGTACCGAAATCAGAAACTCTAGCTTCATATTCAGCATCCAACAAAATATTATTGCTAGATATATCCCTGTGAACAATTGCTGGAATGCAATCATGGTGCATGTAAGCAAGTGCATTAGCTGCTCCCTTGATGAATCTTAGCCTCTTTATCCAGTCGAACTCAACAGCTTGTTCCACGTCTGATAAAACATTTTTCAAGCTTCCTCTTTCCATGAACTCGTAAACCAAAAAAGAGACTTGCCTTTCTGGATTAGAACAAAAACCGAAAAGCTTCAAAATGTGCCGGTGTCGGATTTCTGTCAATGCATGAATTTCATTTTCAAATGACTTAAGATGAGATATCTCAGAAACTTCATCAGACGAATGAAGTTTCTTCACAGCAACAACTTGACCTGTCGACAGCTCTGCTTTATAAACGCTCCCATATCCTCCTGTTCCGATGCAATATTTTGCATCGAAATTCTCAGTTGCTTCAATTATGTCTTCGAACACTACTTTCCCATCGTAATTCCATACTGAAAATAAATTTCTTCCGGTAGTGGAAACTGTTGCCTGATCGACAGGCGTGACATTTCTTACCAATATTTTTCGAAGGCGAAACAAAATGGCAAAAAGTATGAACAAAAGAAATAATGAACCGATCAGTAGAAGTAGGATTACGAGCAAAAGCCTTTGCTTGTCTTGTTTTCTTCTAAACACAACCGGAAAATTACATGGTTTTAAACCTGTAGTGTTATCACCGCACAACCCTTTGTTGTTCTTCAAAGAATCAATTGGAGCATCCTTAAAGGCCTTGATATTTGGAAGAGAGCCACTCAGTTCATTGTCCGAAATATTGACAGAGGTCAAGCTAAGCATTTGATCAAATGAAGATGGAATTGAGCCGACAAGCTTGTTGTGTGACAAATTTAATGTTTCCAGTTTACTTAGTTTTCCGAGAGCTGACGGTATCTCTCCAGTGAACTCATTGTAACTAAGATCTAACAAAATCTGTAACGAATCCAAGTTTCCAATCTGGGGTGGGATGCTTCCATTAAAATTGTTTCTGCCCAGATTTAAAGATAATAACTTGGAACATTCCCCTAGTTGTTTTGGTATTGACCCAATGAGTTTATTTGTTGATAGATCGAGATATTGAAGGCTGGAAAATTTTCCAACTTCAGAAGACAACCTACCGGAAAGCTGGTTATTACTTAAATCTAAATGAATCAGTGAAGACAGATTCGACAACTCAGCAGGAATTTCTCCTACTAAGTTATTTGAATTAAGATAAAGTTCACTTAAACTCTTCAACTTGCCCATTTCAGATGGTATCTTACCAGTGATATTATTCCCTGAGAAAGATAAAGCTGTCAAATTTTGACAATTCCCCCAGTCTTTTGAGAGTTCACCATACAACATGTTGTTTTGCACGCGAAACCTATCTAGAAATGGATACACGTGAAACGCATCTGTCAGATTATCAACCAGTTCATTCATCGAAAGATCGAGACTTCTGAGGCTGCTGCAATTTCTAAGACTTCTTGGTATACGACCCGTAAAACGGTTATCACTTGCCACAAATTCTTCAAGTGTTCCACCTAGACATACATCTTGAGGCAAATAACCTGAAAACTTGTTGTCACTCAAATATATTACTCTCAATTGTGTTAGATTGTTGATTCCTATTGGTAATAAACCGGTTAACTGATTCCCAGTAAGAGATAAATAAGTCAATTTTCTCAAATTACCCACCGATGCAGGAATCGAACCAGTGAGTTTGTTCATGAGCAAAGACAAGGTATCCAAAGATCTTAGATTTCCAATATCCCGAGGGATGGAACCAGTGAGTTGATTTTGACCAACTGATAAAAGGCTGAGGTTGGGCAAATGACATATAGAAGTAGGAATTTGACCAGTGAAATAATTTTCTGACAAAGTCAAGATCTTAAGAGAGAGTAGCCTTCCTATATCTGTAGGAATGATGCCAGAGAGGTTGTTATCCCATAGGTAAAGAGAGCTCAGGCTAGTCAAATTCGTTAAAGAAGTAGGGATCGAACCATTGAGATTGTTTGAATACATATATAAGATGGTAAGAGACTTGAGCCTACCAATTTCTGTAGGAATGATGTCAGAAAGGCTGTTTTCAAATACTGATAAATGATCCAAATTGGTTAAGTTACATATTGAAGTTGGGATTGAACCACTAAGATTATTGTCGTACAAAACTAACATGGTAAGAGAACTTAGGCTTCCAATATCTCGAGGAATGGCACCCGAGATTTGATTTTGATAAATTAATAAACTTGTCAAGATAGTCAGATTGCATATAGAATTAGGCAGTGAACCATTAAGCTTATTTCTGTACAAGAGTAGATCAGTCAGAAAATATAAATTGCCAATTTCATGAGGGACAGATCCACTAATTTGATTTTTAGAAAGGTCCAACGAGCGCAGACTTGTGAGAGTACCTATATCTTGAGGTATGATGCCTGAAAGTTGGTTTTCATATAGATAAAGACCCTCTAACCTTGTCAAATTGGTTAAAGAAGCAGGGATCGAACCACTGAGATTGTTGGCGGACAACTCTAATTCTGTAAGAGAACTTAGCAAACCGATATCTGGAGGAATGACACCCGAGATTTGATTTTCATACATTAGTAAACGGGTCAAGTTAGTCAGGTTGCATATAGAAGAAGGGATTGGACCATTTAGATTGTTTTGATACAAAGCTAAGATAGTAAGAGAACTCAGTCTTCCGATATCTCGAGGAATGACACCGGAAATCTGATTTTCAAACACTGCTAAAACATCCAAGTTGGTCAAATTGCATAGAGAAGTAGGCAATGAACCAGCCAGATTGTTCTTGTACAACATAAGATCAGTGAGAAGAGATAAATTGCCAAATTCTTGAGGGATGGATCCATTTATTTTATTTTGAGAAAGGTCTAAAGACAGCAGATTTGTGAGCATCCCTATTTCTGGTGGAATATGTCCTGAAAATTTATTTGAAGAAAGATAAAGGTAGGTGAGTTTTGTAAGATCACTAATTTGGGACGGAATGGTTCCGAAGAGTTGGTTCTGGCTCAAGTCAAGACTAACAAAGTTAGTGAAAGATGAAAAATTGAAACTATGCAGTGTACCCTGTAAACTCAAACCTGTTAAGCTCAATTCCGCAACGCTACCCTTGTTGTTGCAAATGATTCCAATCCATTTACAAGGACTCGCAGTAGAATTCATCTTCCAAGAAGAGAGAAGAGAATGATTTTTGGTAATAAGGGTTGATTTCCATTTCAAAAGAGCATCTACTTCTTGTTCAACTACTTGTACATGTTGTTTTCTCTGAGTTGAAGAAAAAGAAGAACCTGAAGTAAGAAGTACACTGGAAGATGAGACCATCAGTAATGGCAATACTAGTAAAAAAGTACCAAACGAAAGTTTTACTCGTTGCGACATGATTTCCATTTCAAAAGAACAAGAGTTATGATTTTTGGCTGATGATGGTTATATCATGTATATGTACTCGGAGATTTCATTTGGATGTAAGAATTATGTTGCAATTTTTCTTCTAGTGCAATAATTGTAAGAAGTGCAATCTAACCACCCCGACAAGTATAGCCACCAATGGATGTCTTTAGACCTGCAATCAACCTACGGTCCTGCACCATAAAACCAATGAAATTATTGAATTGTCTTCTCAGTTATTGCGTTCTGAAGAATTTCTGTACTGCTGGTTGAACAATTAATAGGTCTACTTCCCACCAAAAAGTTGATAATTGGGTCCAGTGGTATAAATTGGTGGAAAAAAGACAATTTAGTGACGATAGTGATGGGATGATGCTATAGATTAAGAAGGCAATGTTGATCTGCAGACAATTGGATTTGGTAATACATTTTCCTCCAAAATTAATTAGGTAATTAACGTTGAAATATATTTTTTTCCAAAATCAAGAGAGTGAATATAAAAGTATATAAGAATTTTTAATAATAATAACCTCAGGATCTTAAGTTATAAAGTATACAGACTTTAAGTTTGATCACAGACTTTTCATTATATTTTACAGTCATGACAGTGTCAATCATGCACCCAAGGTTTGGGACCATCTAATATATGAAATGAAATCTACTATTACTAGTTAAATCTAGAAGATGATGAAACCAAAACCAAAATCTAGCAAGGTTTTGGGTTTACACTTTACATATGGAGACATTTTGTCTTTGTTCACTTCTGTAGCCAAAGCTATAATCTAATAGTAACAATAAGCAGGAGTGCAGGACAATAAGAAACTTCCAATTATTAAACTTACTCAGAGAGAAATGTCAAGGAGATAAAACCCTTCCTTTCCACATATAAGTGTGGGTGCAAAATACCGCACAACTATTAGTAGCGTGAAGGAATACATTTGATAACAGGCGAAAATGACGTGTACAGTACGTCTCTGCTGACGAATGAGATGACGTCAACAAGTCACACCCTAAGTGTGAAGATCAACGCGATAGTTAAATTATCAGGGCGGCAAATATAAAGAAGGGCGATTGTGATGCCCTCCCAGATCCGAAAATAAGGGATTTATTAGCTGTCCTCCACTATGTAACCTCCCTATAAAAGGGCAGAAGGCTATTGTAAAAGAGAGAGATCTTTTTGAGAGTTTAGACAAGAATTTTAGGAGAAAGAAAGTTGTTTTGTTCTCCAAGTTAGGGTTTTCATTCGTCTCATTTTGTTTTTGATCCAGGTTTTAATAAAATGATTTAGAGTTTTCTTCATGTTGTCTTAAGTTCATTTCATAGATTTACTTGGTGTTAGTTGAGGGATTTCCTACAACTACATTTTGGCGCTAGAAGCAGCTTGGATGAGTAAGAAGGATGTTCCTTGAATATAAAAATCTATAGAGTGGTTTTCAAACATTTATTCATTTTATTTTCGAACAAAAAATTTCGCTCAGGTTTTCGTCATATCTAGAGAATTTTTGAATGTTAGATCTAAAGAACAGAGTTGAAATCTTCATCTCAGAAAGAAAATATTCGTTAGTAGCTTTTCCAGATATCAAAAGGATACTTTTCGCTTTGTCAGAAGGAGATATTATTTCAGGTACAAAAGATAGTGAGGATAGCATCCATAGCAGAGCACGTGATAGCAACCAGGAGGAGTAGGAGAATCGCAGGAAGCAGAAAAGGCGAAATTGCAGAATCATCAAGGATTGGCGAAAGAAACAAGCAACCCCGACAAGTTCAATCTCAGATCCAACAGGTACAGGAAGAGAATAACAAAAGAAATTATGATGACGTAACTGTCCATACAACAGATACAAACACAGCAGAAGAAAACGAGGACAGATTTCAAGAGGAAGGACTAATCGAAGAAAGCGAAGAAAACATGACGATGGGGGAGCTCAGACAAAGACTAGCTGAAGAAAGAAGAAGAGAAGAAGAAGCACGAATGAACCTAACGCGGCAAAATGCTGAGCTAAGGGAAGAAAACAACAGGTTGCAGGAACAAAGGTCAAGGACAACATCTAGGACCACACGTGCAACTTCAGCGTCAAGAACAAGTAGGATCACGTCAAGGCGTAGCCGATCGAATCATAGATATAATCGAGTCGTACAACCATTGAACAACAACCTTGTTGAACATCTGAATATAGGCGATAACATACAAGAGGAACACGGTAATAGACGCGTGGAGCAACATCACAGAGATGATAGATACGAACCCCATGGCGAACATGTCCGATATGATAATGATGAGGAAGATAATCCAGAAGAAGCAAGGATATTACTACAAGGGCGAATACAAATGCCATGTCGGAACTTGCATCTTCACCATACAAAGGAAAATAAAGGCGATAATGACGCACAAGTTAATATCAGAAATGAAAGGCGTAGACGCAGGAGGGAAGATACAGAAGAGCAGGAATTTCAAGAAGCAATGCGGCAAAATAGACATGAAAACAGAATAAGACAGGCAAGGTTGAAAAGACCAATGCAACAAGATGAGGATTAAAAGTTCAACCAGACAATACTAAGGGAAATAGAAGAGATGAGGGCTATGATGGCTACACGGAAAGATGGAGGAAGAAGACAACTAGAAGAGGCTATAGAAGAAGCGGCAAAATCACCGTTTGCATGAGAGATACAAAGTTTGGGGATCCCAAAAAAGTGCACTTTACCTGTTTTCACTAATATCTTTGATGGAACCACATGTGCAGTCTAGCATATCAAGTCGTACAACCTATCTCTCTTACAATAGGGACACAATGATGCGGTACTATGCAAGTATTTCCCGGCAAGCTTAACAGGGGAGGCTCTAAAATGGTTTGATGGATTACCTGTGGGAACTATAAGATCATTTAATCACCTACAGAGCATATTCTTGGGAGCATACATCAGCAATAACATGTTACGCCCAGGTATCGAAATGGTATTCAGCTTGAGGAAAAGAACATATGAGAGTTTATGCAACCTAACAACGCGTTGGAGGAACATGTGTAGTGAAATGGCAGGTAGAGTAGAAGAAAGAAATTTTATCTTAGCCTTCATTAACGCGCTCTTTCCAACTGATCTCCTATATACACAGATATTCAAGTTAAAAGACACAATAACGATTGCGGAATCGCGGGAGTTTCAAGAGGAATACATCGCCCTCGAAGAAAAAAAAAAGGGGATATGGAATCATATCATATTGTTGTTGCAAATACAAAAGAAGGGAACGCAAGACTACTACCAAAAACAACAAATGCGGTTGCAAGTACCTCCCAAGGGAGTCAGGAGAAGATGATAACTGAGGATAACCAGAAGCAAGTGGCCATGAACAACAGAGACTAGGAAATGTTAGATATGGAGTATAGAGAAAGACAATATAACAATCATTCAGGAAATAACAAAATTACAAGATTCGATAACCAAGGAGACAGGTATGGTAGTTAGAGAAGATATAATCAAGGACCAGGAGGAAGCAACAAGAATTGGGAAGAAATAAAAATGCCGCATCTAAACACCGCGATCGACAAGATGTGATAGGCAGTAATTTTAATGGAGGAAATACCAGCACCACCAAATCTTGGGGTAGAGCCACCATCAGGAAGAAGGAGCCGAGAATTCTGAGCATACCACCGCTTTCATGGGCACAATACAAACAACTGCCGAAATGTGCAAAGAATTATACTGAGAATGATCGATCAAGGGAAATTAAGCCACTTCCTATCAGGACAACAACTAAACTTACCCCGACCACCTGAGTGACCACCACCAGGAATGGAGAAAAGAAAGAATATATATCTGATTGAAGTAGGAGAAAACACGAAGAACCTACACTGCAATTCCATAATTCACTCATTCAGAAATATAAAAGATTTCCATGATAATGTGCTAAGCCGAGTTCATGCCAGAAATGATGAAGGGAAGGATATATTCAATTTATCCAAGGTATCACCACTGCATAATTGGCAGAAGCAGTCCATTTCATTCAGTGTAGATGAAGTACCAGGAGGCGGGGAATTGCACGATAACCCCTTGGTTGTCAAACTAGAAATCATACCAAATTCAGGGATTGAACAAGAGGAAAATGATGATGCAGACGCATGGGAAATAATCAAAATACTCATAGACTTTGGCAGCTCTATTGATATTTTATTTTACCATGTGTACAAAACAATAGGTGGCAAAGATGCAGACCTGATCCCTTCGACTTACAAAATCTATGGGCTTAACGGATCAGCCAATAAGCCAAAAGGAAACATAACAATGTGGATTCCTCTCAGGAGTATAACCACAAAAGTGGTATTTTGTGTAGTCGACGTTGAATCTCCATACATTGCCTTGATAGACAGACCTTGGCTACATAGCATACTGGGAATTGCATCAAACTTTTATCAATGCATCAGATTTCCATTACCTCAAGGCATCGGAATAATAAGGGGAGACTCCACTTAGGCGAAAATTTGCAATGAAATAGACATTAATAAAAGTGAAGGGCGTGCAAATAAGAGAAGAAACTGGAAAGAGGAAATAAAGAAGAGAAAAAGAAAAGAAAGGTTAATAGTTGATGTCATGAGTAAGGGCGGAGAAATGAATCAGATTGGCAATAAGGGGACAACATCAAAGTCTAAGGAAGAAGGACTCATTGTCTCAAAGAATAATGAAAGTCTAAGGAAGAGGAATCATGGTTGATAGCGTGAATTTAGCATGAAGATACAAGTATAAGGAAGGAGGCAGAAATTCAACAACCATTGGAAGACTAATATTTATTTTGAGAAGATATATTTTTAAGATAAGTAGTTATTATGTAGAAGAATAATTGATGAAATGAACATCGGCATTGTATGGATCAGAAATATGAATAAAAGTGAAAGATTTTTCTTCTTCAAACAATCGAATATTTCATAAAAAATACAAGTAAAAGAAAAAGGCAAAAATAAGACCTTAATAGGAGGCAATAAATATGAAAACCTTTAACTAGGAAGGCTAGGCATCCAATTGTGGCGTGCACCCTAGTTCGCATAAATGCAAGAGGCAACAATAAGATCTAATGCGCATCATAATTGGGGAAAACCTAGTAATGCATGCCTCGGGAGAAAGCCATACCAACCCTGAAACCTGAGATATAGAGAATTGGGGCGAAACAAAAGCCTATCCGGCAGAGAATCTTGGGTTAACAGCCTAAGGTACTAAGTTCTCTCCCAAGGAGTGTAGAAACTCGATCAGGGCGCCGCGGTACACGGTTGAGTCAAGGGTGCCTGGGGCGTATGGAGCGTTCTCATCCATTCTTGACAAGTCCTGACTATGATACACTCGGTCCTCAAGACACCCCACTTAGGGTGTGACCTCGAAAGGGATCACGAAAACAACTGATTGTTGGAATAACCGAAGGGAAGAGCCCAACCTAACCCGTTAGAGGTAATCTTCCTTGAAGGGGCAATCAGGGGGAAGATAAGGACGGAACCCTCCATTAGGGAGCTTAATTGTGTCAAAGACGTCAATATCATGGGACTGTAGCTCAAGGGAGAGTGTAGGCCTGTCTTATTGACGCGTCAATATATCCTGCAGAGGCAATAATATGAAAAGATGATAAGGCAAAATCAATAGGTCGTCACTTGAAAGAGTAATGACTTCTTGCGATTTCGCCGCCCTACCAAAAATAATACCTTGGGGCAAGCATAAGACCTATCAACAAGGGGGGGCAAAATAAGACCTCTATTTAGGAAGGCATAATAAGACCTCAAAAATAAACATAAAAAGACCTATAAAACTGTTACTAACGTTATTTTGCAGGATAAAGGAAAATGAAAGAACGCACAAAATAAAGAAGGAAATGAAAAAAGAAATAAAGGAGAAATAATCGCACATACAAATACAAAGGGAAAAGAAAAAAATATACATATCCGAAAGTAAGGCATAATTGAGGCAAAAAATAAAAAGATATAGACGTGAACCAAAAAAATTAGAAGAGACATAAAAGAAATAAGGTAAAGAAGAAAGAATACATTTATGGATCTGGTCATGCAAGATCATTAAGGAGAAAATTATGCATAGTATAACTTTCACGCACGTATATATCATCTTGTACCTCAGAACACAAATGTGCATAATATATACCCATAAAGACAAATAACAGAGGCAAGAATGGGAATATAAACATGTATATATAATGTTATCCGTCTTTATGAGTTAGAATTATGCACACATTATCACTAGTTGTGGCAAATTAAATTAATTATGATATTGGAAAAATTGGTTTTTGTCTTAATTAACAACTAAGTGCAGGAAAAGGTACAAAAGTTAAGCAAAAAGGAGATATTTATAGGAGAAGAAGAGCACCCCCCATCCAAGTTCGGGAGCGCCCAGAGAATTATACAACAAGAAGGATCATATAAATACATACAAAGAGAAGGCAAGAATTCTACAAGCAAGAAAAGAGAAAAGGAACAAGGAAGAACTTTAGAGAGCGCAGTCATCTTCTCCCTGAGAATCTTCTTCAGCCTCTGAGTCACTTTCCTCTTCCTCAGTTTCCTCATATTTTTCATACTCCTCTTAACTGTCAGAGATCTCTATCTCCTTGTCATTTGGGGGAACTTCAGGAAAATCGAATTCTACTAAAGGAAGATTATATCAAGTGCAGATCTCGTCAGCATTCTTCTTAACTTGCTCGTTTCATTTGCGAAGCGCGTTCCTTTTAGTATTGGTGATAGAGACCACCAAAATCTCCTTAAGCATGCGGTACTTGGAGTCCCTAGCAGAGAGTTTCAGCTTCAAAGATTCCATCTCATTAGATAAATCCTCGATTTGCTGAAGATGTCCCATTTTAGTAGCTACAAAGGAAGACAAAAAATTAGTACCGCACATGAGCAAAGGTCAAAAAAGCAGCATAAGAACAAAAATTAACTAATTAAAGAAGAATTATAAGCAACCTTCTTTTTCAAAAATAATAGTCTTAACCACTTCAGCATGATCATTTTCTAAACTAACATTTGTTGCCAAACCCGCCCTAGCATTATCAATGACCCTTACAGCCCATTCAAACTCATCATCATTTTCTATGAGCAGGCGAGAGCGTATCATATTTTCGCGGGCAATCAAAGTGTCATTTTTACTTATGACCTGATCTCTCTTCATTTGAACTTGGAGTATAGCTTCTTGGAACTCCTTTAAAGCCTGAGCACCCTTAAGAATTGCATTATCTTTTTCAGTTATTAGGGCGCTCTTTTTCACCTCCAAATTCTTGATCTCTTCTCTGGCTCTATGAAGGCGGGATTTAAATTTGTTATTAACAGACAGTATGGACCTATGTTTTAGCTTAAGAATTTCATATCTTGATTTGAGCTCCTCCAAGCTAAGAGTCTCTAATTCATCAGCCGAAGGATTATTCAAGGCGGCATTAAAATGCTCTAAAAGAAAATAAACTTCAACAAGATAACTGATTGCTTGATCGGTTAAGTTATAAATCTCTACGAATAAACGTCATTAAAGAAGGGCGAAAATTGACGCGCTGATATTCTGAGTCAAAAAAATATATAAAAAAATGAAGATCTTGAAATCGATGATCAAGACCTTAAAAATGCTGTTATATTTGAAGTTGGGAAAGCAATAAACTTCCAAAATCTCCCGTACCCTCTTCAGAAGAAAAAGAAAAAAAAAAAAAACAGACTCCTCCGTAAAGAACAGTGTAACTACTGAAAATCAGGTAGTACACCCAAATGATAATTTACTCAAGAACTAAGACATGTTTAAGAGAATGAAATCAAAATACTTCTTTATTAAATGAATGACGATGATGATAAGATTATTACAAGTATAAGAACTCACAAGAACCCTAATTTTCCTCCTCTCAACATAACCTCACTCCATACAAAATAACTCAACCCCTTTCTCAATGATCTAAGGTCTGTATTTATAGGAAAAACTAACTAGTGGAGTACAACTCATTTTACTTCGCAGAGAGTCACACTTTTAACGTGAACTTGCTTTTTACTTCGCACAGACCATTTTCGATAAAGTTTTCCCCTCCTTTTCACCGATAACCTTGGTGCCTTGTCGGTACAGCTATCCTAATTTCTTGTTCAACAATTCAACTTCGCCTCTCATGAATGATATCTTGTTCAACAATCCAATTGGCTCTTCGTCCCTTCAAATATGTTTCTCTTGCTAGTGGCTTCGAAGTATCCCTTCGTATTCAGATCTATTTGGACGAAGATCAGTATCTACTTCGCAGATCCAAAAATGATAAAAGCAATTCTGACATTTGATTTGACCTGTCACTGACACTTAATCTCGGAAATGACTCGAAAGTTCTTTTGGTAAGATTTCCTAATCTAATTCGGGCTATCTCGTGCGAACACGTGGCGAGTACATTTTCTGTACCTACAAACTGGACCACAACAAAACCCATAATTTTGAAGATTTCTTACGGCTGTACAAGAGACTGAAAATCGAGCAAACATACGTGCTGTCATGGAGGCGACGCATCCAAGGTTATTTCATTTCTGCAAGTGGCGGGACGGGAAAAACATATGAAATATCTATGAAAGCATTGGCAGTCAGCTTAAGATCCAGGCTAAAATTTGTTTTAGCAGTGGCTTCGTCGGGAATAGCATCATTTTCATTGCCGGGAGGGAGGACAGCTTGATGAAAACTCGGTCGGTGTGACATACGAAAGGAAACAAATTTGGCAGCGCTAATGTCCATGGTAGACCTAATAATATAGGATGAATCAACGATGATGCTGGTGCATTTTTGAAGGGCTGGATAGGACACTGGAGTATCTGATGAGCAATCCGACAGAGATATTCGGAAGAAAAACGAAAGTGTTCAGTGGAGATTTTAGGCAGATGAATCGATTAATAGATCAGATCTGTGGAGACATTTCAGAATCTTGAACTTCTATGAGAATATGCGACTAATTTCTTGGATTTCATCGGAAAGAAAAACAAGAGTTCGGTAAATTTATGTGTACTTGATCTTGGAAATGGAAATCTTCTGGCAAAATACTAAAATACCAGATGAGTCCCTAATCGTACCAAATGAGGATTGCGAGTAGTTTTAGTAATAAAATTTTGGTATGGTATTGTTATTTGATACTAAATAATTCAAGATTTGGATATTCAAATGCGCGATAGATCGTTCAACACTGGGTTCTACATCAATATGATTCGTGAAGAGACCATATCTAAGATGGGGTAAGTGGCATTCAAGATGGATAATACGATTTTGGAGGTTAACCAATGAAACATTAGCATTGAAAGTGAAAAATCAGGAGACATGTTTATATACTATGATGGACATAATTGCAGGATTTTCAAGTAGTTCCTTTGTAACAATATACTCCATTCGTCCCATTTTTAAACTTTGTCTCATTAATAGATGAGTTATATCATTAAACAAGAGGATATTTATTAACCTACCCTTTTGATTGATTATTAATAGTATAAGAAATATGTATAATTTGATAGTCATGTTTATATTCGTTACGTAAGTGTTTTAAATTGTTTTTCAATGGTATAAATTTTACGAATATCCATGGTAAGGTTTGAGAGATAATTCATTACTAAATTTTACAAATTATTATTCATAATGGTGTAAATGTAAAAATACTTAAAAATATTTTTTGTCTCCTCCTTACCTTAAAAATTATGCAAACTTAAACTGAATCTATTTAGTGACGGAGGGAGTAAAATATATTTCAAGTTCAAACTGAGTCTACCTTTACCAAGTGTGAAAATTATATAGTTCAGCTACAGTACAAAGAAAGGAAAAATTGCTAACTTTGGCTTATGCTAAAATCTGCTTTCTTAGGACAATAAAGAATTCAGATATCATTAGGTACTCATTTTGACGACATGTTTATTTGTTAATAGAATCAAAACATTTAAAACGGAGTTGTAAAATGTTTCCTCCTATGTTATATATGTCATAGCAATATACATATGGTTCTTATTTTCTCTATATAATAATGTAAGAAACGCTGATGCATAACAATGTAGTTCAAATGCGACGGATGAGTGAGCCAGAATGGGCTATGCGAATCAAGTACTGATGACACTAAAAGTACCACATGATACAAACAAATAAATGACAGAAATGGGGATACATAGTTCTTAATGAATGTAGACCATGATTATACCACGAGATATGAGAGTCTGAGCGACTGAATTATCCGGTGAGTATGCACCGGGTTGGGTGCTTGTAGGTGGAGAAAATTTCTCGACCATTTAGTGATGATAGAGATGTGATGATGCTATAGATTAAGACGGCAACGTTGATGTGCAGAAACTTGTTGTCAATCTAGACCTTCCTTTACTGATATAATTTAATTTTGCATCACAACAGCCAAAGCTCAGAACTGTATAATATTTTTTTTTTGATCGGTCAATTGCATGAGATTCATTCGAAAAAAGAACTTAAGGTGTACCTCAACCCAATAAATATAAGTGATATTTTGGTTTTGGATCCCAACTTGGTGATTAGTTTTGTATTTGGATCCTAGAAAGTTCGATATTATAATTTGGGTCCTATGACTATAGTCGACCATCATGACCGTTATCAAATTAATTTTTATTTTAATTTATATATATATTTAGTTAACGATGTCATCTTTTTCATCATTTACGGTGCTAGCTCCACCACTATACTCTCACCTTCCTCTGAACAGTAACTCCCTTGTGTTAGAATATCAGCCTCTAATCATACTTTTAATACGCTTTATTAGTTACTAAGTATGGTTAACCAAAGTAGGATTACAGGTTACACGTATGCTGATACGGACACCTTACTTTACACCTAGGATTACAGGTTAAACATATGAAAACATTGATAAGGATATGAACACAGAGAACATGCTTTATGCTTAAACCTAATCATGTTTAAGTACAACTACTTCATACTCCATCATGCTGCATACTTAAGATTAAGGACATACAATCAGTACATGATAAACAAGAAATACTAGAGTTTAGGTATACCTGTCTTTACCTTATTGAAGGCCAAACAATAGTCATCAGAAGATACCTTTAGTTCCTTGAGAAACAGTAGGAGAGAATAGCTTGCTGATACCTTAGACTAAGTTCTTGTTCATCTTAGATTGTTGTTTCTCTATCGAAATATTGTAAAACTTTTGGGTTTTTGTTCTAATCTTCAAAGGCGGATCTCATTCTTGGTTTATGAGTTTGTGGAAAGAGGAAGTTTAAAAAATGTTTTATGCGACGGGGAACAAGCTGTGGAGTTTGACTGGATAAAGAGGGTAAGGTTCATCAAGGGAACAGCTGATGCACTTGCTTACATGCACCATGATTGCATTCCGGAAATAGTTCACAGAGACATATCAAGCAACAACATTTTGTTGGACCCTGAATACGATGCTCGTGTTTATGATTTTGGTACGGCGAGGATTTTAAAACTAAATTCACCAAATTGGACTTCTCTTGCTGGAACCTATGGATATGTTGCTCCAGGTGTATAATCAGAACTTCTGTAATTGATTGTTATATTTGCTAATTGTCAGAAAGTTAATAAATAAACTTCACATACATTTTCTCCTTTACAGAGCTTGCATACACAATGAAGGTGACCCAGAAATGTGATGTTTATAGCTTTGGGGTGATCATATTAGAAGTAGTTATGGGAACGCATCCATCTGAAATCATCACAATGCTCTCGCAAATTCTTCTTTCATTTCCGTCATCATCGAGTAATGTGGGGCAAAACATTAGGTTGAGAGACATCTTGGACCCATGCATTGGAGCACCATCAGATACCATGAAAAAGGAAATAATGTACATCCTGAAAGTTGGATTTCCCTGTTTGCAGGGTGATCCAAGTACTCGGCCGACTAAGCAAGAAGTATCAGTGGAGCTGTCATTGTCATCTCCGAACAGGGCTGATTTCGCTAAGACTTAGAAATAATTACACTAGGAGACATTCTTCTGTCATAATAATTTGTGTAACCAAGACATTTTCTTGTTTTCTTTTCATTTGTTTCCTCTTCATAAGTTTTTTTTTTTTTTTTTTTGAAGCATGCAAGTATATTAAAAATTAGATAGTTATTACACGAGAGGATTTAATACCCATAGAGTCTCTTAATAATATTTGATTAAGAGCCTGGTCCCAAATTTTTGTTGAATAATTTGTTGCTTGGCTTTCATCCGCTGCTTCGTTTGCTAGACCGTCTGCTGCTTGATTTTCTTCTCGATAGGTGTGTTGGATATCGCAAAAAGGGATTTGTCTCCTTTTTTGTTTTATTTCTGTAATCGTTTCTGAAATATACCACGGAGCTTCAGTTGGGGTTTTAATGAATCTCATGAGATTTTTTGAGTCCGTTTCGAACAACACTTTATTCCATTGTCTTTCCGTCGCCTTTCTGGTTGCTAGCACAGTCGCCCATGTCTCAGCGGTTATGGCATCTGTAATGCCCAAAGGTTGTGCAATAGCCATAATTGTATTGGCATTTGAGTCCCTGCAAATAATCCCTGCTCCTGCCAGTCTTGGGTGTCCCCTAGCTGCTCCATCAGTATTTATCTTTATCCAATCTGATTTTGGTCTGGTCCATCCTACGGAAATTGTTATTGTTGTTCTGAGGTTGCTTGTAGTAATCCTGGTTGGTTGTTCCCCAGGGAGTACTGGAGGGTTGAAATTCTTTGCCCATTCAAATTCTTGCTGTTGTTGTAAGGCTCTCGTTAGAATGGTTTTTGGTGTAGAATTAGCTTGTTTGAAAACTAGTTCGTTTCTGGTTTTCCACAGGGACCAAAGGATATAACAGTAAGTTGTGATAGTGGAAGTATTGGCTGAAGTTTGAAGTATTTGGGCTATTGTTGTTTGTGTTGTTATGGTAATATGTTGGTTATTTCTATTGGGTTAATAAGTTGTTATGAGATTGGATAGCCTATTCCAAGTGTCTATTGCCGTTTGGCAGTGTATAAGCATGTGTTATGTTGATTCTGGGGCGGTGCTACATCTTGGGCATAGATTGGAATTGGATAGGTTGATATGGTGTAATAGAGAGAAGATTGGAAGACCTTCGTTGATAGCTTTCCACAAGAAAAGCTGAATTTTTGGTGGACATGGTAAAGTCCATAAGAATTTAGTGTATGGAAGGGGGTTTTGGTGTGAAATGATATCGTGTTCTATTAGACTATTATATCCAGAAGAGGTTGTATATTAACCAGATTTAGATAGAGGCCAAATGATTTTGTATGGGGTGTTGTCAATTGTGATATGGATGTTTATTATATGTTGGATTTCCGTCGGAGGAAGGGTGAATAATTGATCATGTTTCCAATTATGAGTGATAGGGTCGATGATATCTGCAACTGTTTGGATTGGGAAGCATTGGGTAGGGTCTAGGTTTTGATGATGAGGTATCCAATTAGCCTGGATAGGTGTTCCTAAACCGTTCCCTACTCGGTGAAAGATTAACTGTTTTAAGAAAGGAACGAGAGTTGTCATTTGCTTCCATTGAGGACCGGCGTTATTAGGTACTTGGATGGTTCCTTGAAATATAGGTTGATGGTTGAGGTATTTCTCGTTATATAGATTGGAGCAGATGGAATTAGGTTTGTCATGAATATTCCAGATTCTTTTCATGAGCAAAGCTTTATTGTGGTGGCTACTTTTCCTAATGCCTAGTCCTCCATGTGCAATTGGTTTGTATAGCTTGATCAACCTAATGGGTGAAGTTTCCTAATTGGTGAATCATGGCCCCATAAGAAGTTTCTAGTTATTCTATCAATCTGTTTGTGGACGTGTGTGGGAAATAACTTTGTTTGCATAAGGTGGTTGGAAGTGGGTGTAAGAAAGGTTTTAATAAGTACTAACCTTCCTACTGGCGTAAGGCATTTTGTCATCCAACCTTGAGCTTTGCGCGCCAACCTTTGAAGTAATGGTTCGAAAATATGGTGAAAAGTTCTTCCATGTTTGAATTGTACTCCCAAATATATAGGTGGTATTGATGATGTTGGCATGTTGAAAAATTGTTGTAAGGATTCTATGTTATGTGGTTGTAGGTTTGGGTGGTGTATGATTGTGGATTTTGCAGTATTAATATGTTGCCCTGCAGAGGTGTTGTAAGAGTGAAGAACTTTCTGTAGCTGGTGGTTACTATCTTGAGATGCTTTATAGGAGATGGGGAGATCATCAGCATACATCAAATGTAATATTGGATGAGCTTTTTGTGAAATGCGGAGCCCTCCCATCATCTTTTTTGCTTCTAGGTTGCCCAGATTTGTTGATAATATTTCTGCACAAATGATGAATATATAGGACGAAATTTGATCTCCTTGTCTGATGCCTCTCGTTGGGGTGATGAAACCATGAAGTGTTCCATTGATGTTGACTGAGTAGGTGACCGAAGATATACATAACATGATGTAATGCACAAAAATGTTTGGGAATCCTAGTTTAGAAAAGGCTCTTTTGAAAAATCCCCAATCCATGCTATCATAAGCATTCTCAATATATAGTTTCATAGCGATTTTTGGGTCTTTGGTGTTTGCGGATGTTCTAACGTGGTGGAATAGCTCTCCCCGAATAGCTATGTTATCATGTATTGATCTTTGTGGCACAAAGGCACTTTGATAAGGACTTATTAAAAATGGTAGGAGTGGTCGTATACGGTTGACTAGGATTTTGGATATGACTTTATATGTGATATTGCATAGGCTGATAGGTTTGAAGTGGGATGGTTTTGTTGGTGTGTCTAGGGTAATGTTTGTGTGGTTCATGAGAGGGTGAATATTTAAAGAATCAAAAAAACTGCGTACCATGGCTACCAGCTGAGTTTGAGTAGTTTCCCAAAAAACTTTAAAGAACTTACTTGTATATCCGTCGGGGCCAGGAGCACTTTCAGAATTTATGGAGAATATAGTTTGTTTGATTTCTGATATGGTTACTTCCGCTGTAAGCTTTTCACATTGGTTTGGAGTCAATCTTGCGTGATTTCCGCAAATAGTTCCTCATCAATTATTGTTGCAGGGGCTGTGAATTGGTTAGAAAAATGATCTAGGATGATTTGGATTACCTGAGATTTGTCGCTGACCCGGTAGTTTTGGGATCCTGAAGTTGCTGAATATTATTGCGACTGCGGTGGATAGTTGCTTTTGTGTGGAAGAACATTGTATTATTGTCTCCTGACGTGAGCCATTGCATTCTGGATCTTTGTTGCCAATATGTTGCATGACACTGGAGCAGGCTTAAGTGTTGATTTCGAAGTTCTTTCTCTTTTGTTAACCAGTACTCCAGATCTCTCCCTGTGCGAGTAGCACACTGATGTTGAGCCCATTGGATTTGATTCGTTGACTTTTTTATTAAGTTTGGTAGGTGACCAAATGTTTCTTTATTCTAGTCCATAAGTATCTTCCCAGTTGTGATTAACTTTAGCTGGAGATTTAGAGCTGGCTCTGAATCCTGCTTTTGATTCTATGCTGATTCGACTATTTGTCTTATTTGTAGGTGGGTTAGCCACATATGTTCAAACTTATAGTTTTTATGCCCTTGCCAATCCATTATTTTGGTATGCAACAAAATTGGCGTGTGATCATAAGCAATCCTGGGGAGATGAGTGACTGCTGCATGAGGATTGGCTATACGCCAGTGTGGTGTTGCAATTTCTCTATCCAGTATTTCCAGAATATTGTCTTGACCCTGCTGATTGTTTGACCAAGTGAACGGATCTCCATGGAATCCAAGATCGATGAGACCTATCTGATCTATCATGGTGAGGAATGGTTGGGTTTGACTATAAGTGACCTGTCTTCCGCCTTTTTTTTCTGATTGATTCATTACTTCATTAAAATCACCAATTAGCACCCAAGATGTGGAATTGTTGATGTTGGGGAAGATGGATGGAAAATCTTGCCACAAATCGGTTCTGGCGTTTGGATGTGAAGGGCCGTACATTCCTGTGCAAAGCCACAGGGATCCTGGAGAAGGGGGAGTGACGAAAACATGGATGTAGCTTTGGGATTGGAGCAAAACCCTAATGTTAAGGTTGTTTCTCCACATATGCATAGACCTCCTCGTCTTCTCACTTTTGGCACTATGGATAGGTTTTGGTATTGAAGGGTGTGTGCAATTCCTGACATATGTCTTTCAGTTGCAAGTGTTTCAGAAAGAAAAAGGATATCATGTTTGTGTAATGATATTAGTCCTTTGAGATGTTGAATAGTGGTTGGGTTATTTATTCCTTGACAGTTCCATGATAAAATATTCATTTTGCTTTCTGATATGGAAACGGGTCTAAAGAGATTGCGAAATAAAGAAAGGGATTAGGAAGCTAATCTGGCCCGAAATATCAGATTTGGACAGGCTTATGAAGGATAGGGCATAGGAAAGATGGTGTAGATGAGATGGGCTTTCCGAAGAACTGATAGGAATTTAGTTGAGCGGTGATACTTGGGCTTGTATCAACGTGAGCGAATTAGATCCATGTAAGACTGCTTTAGACTAGAGTTGAAGTAGCGAACTTTGACTGCGAACCTGCTTTGAGACGAACGATGTTTTGGGGACTATCCCAAAACAGTGGGGGACTACTTTGTTATTCAAATGTCCACCCTAAATTTTAAGGGGTGTCCTAAAAGATTAGGGAAGACTAATCTGCCCTTATCCTAATTAAGGTTATAACTAATCCTAATAACCCATTAATTTAACCACTACCCACTAATCTAACCCCCTAAATTAAAACCTAAAATTAGTTTCAAAACCCTTTTTTTTTCTTTTATTCATCTTCTTCATCTTCATCAACCAAGAAGTCCGATTCTATTAAAATGAAAATCTGCAGGTAATTTCCTTCATACCCATTCCTTTGAATCGTTTTTTGTTGAAGAAATCGATTAGAAATCATCAAAAACCATTGAAAATGGTCGTTACAGTAGAGATTTCGGCTAGGAGAAATTTTGAAAACCCTAGATTTTGGTAACCGAACTTTCAATATGAAGAACAATTCGGCCAATTAGGATTTTTTAGGTAACCGAACTATGTAGTTCGGTAAGCTCGCAAAAAAAAAAACGTAACTGAACCCCTTGTTTATATGAAAATTTTGAGTTCGGTTTAGTCGATAAATTTTTTGATCTGTCAACACCAAACTTGTAGTTCGGTTATTTGGTATAAGTTGCGAAGTCACCGAACTACAAGTTTGGTGTTGACAGATCAAAGTTTGGTTACCACATAGAAACTACGAAGTAACCGAACTATATTTTATCAAAGTGGTTTTAATTAGGGATTTGCTTATTTATGTGATTGTGTTTAGTGCAAGCAATTATCTCAAAGCCAGTAGCTATGATTCCATGAAAATGTTAGGTTTTATTTTAATTAGGGCATGGATACAGTTGGTTCTTTACATTTTCATTCATCTCCAATGATTGTATGCTTTGTTTGGCAAGACCTAGTGACTAGTGTTACCTTGAAAGAACAAAGTGGGGGTTTATTTTGTGAAATTCCTTGCTTGATGTTTCTTTGTTGAGTATCCAACTATCCATGACTGGGTTGTGGTTGTTAAGGCTTAAATTATGTTTGTTAAATTCAACAATGGAGCATAAAATGTTGATGTACTACATGCTTTAAGCTAGTTTCATGTATTCAATATAATAATGTGTATGGTGGATAACTGGATATCATCTTCTTGTGCTCTCCGTTTGTGTGTGAATTGTGATAAACTGATAATGGTACTGTGAGTCTGTGACTGTCAATTGAATGGGATGCAATGCAAGTAGGTAATGACTAATTTTTGAGTATTTGACCTATTTTTTGTGGCTCCATCCAGGTTCTAGGACGTCAAGTGTACAAGAACATTATAACGATGTTATGAGTAATGATGGTGCGGATGATGATGTTGAGATGCTAGATTCTGTGAATGACTCTGCAACTGTTGGTTGTGCAGCTGCACCAGTTTCAGGTGAAAAAGAACATAAACTTAGATCTGATGTTTGGGAATATTTTGATCTCGTTAAATGTCAAGATGGAACAAAGAAGGGAGTGTGCAAGGCTTGTAAAACTGGATATAAATATGATAGCCCGAGAGGTGGAACCTCATCTATGAAAAGGCATAAGTGCCTTAAGCATGACTCTCAGGACATAGGGCAGATGATGTTAGCTGCAAAGATGGCCAGCTGTCTTCCCGTGTATGCAAAATTGATCAGATGAAACTGCGAGATCTTTTTTCAGCATTACTCATTGCAAGAAATGTCCCATTTTATTTGGTGGAGTGGAAAGAATTTAGGGACATATGTGCTTATTTGAATGAGGATGCTAAACCAATATCAAGGAATACTGGGAAAGCCGATGTTGTCAAAAATCATAAAGCCCGAAAAGAAGGTATTCGAAACAGATTGAAACTTGCTCCAGGTACGATTCAGTTTAGAATTTCAAATCCTACTGACCCACACCATATGTTTTGTTTTATACATTTATATATGAGTAATTGATTATGATAAGATGTGTTGATGTGTATGACTTATCCTTACAGGTAGAATGTGTCTAACATCAGACATGTGGACTTCTGTTACGACTACAGGGTACATAAGCTTAACTGTGCACTTTCTGAATCAAAATTGGGAGTTGAAGAAGTATCTTCTGAACTTTTGTGAACTTCCACCACCTCATACAGGTGAAGCACTTACTTGAGTCTTGAGATCTTTTATTTTATTTGCATGTGATATTTTACTTAAGTCTGGATTCTGCTCAAAAAGCTTAGATAGGTCTGGTTCTGCTCATAATATGGTAATTTAAGGCCCATGGAGTTTAGTAATTCATAAATATAACAACCCGGGTTCTGTTGAGAAAGCTCGATACTGATTCATTCAGCTCTATTTGGAATTTTGATTACTACTCAGTTGCTAGTGTTGTAGGAAGGCTGATCAGTATCTTACCTAGAGCTAGTAGTGGTGAATATAATACTACTTAGTTGCTGTTTTTTTCTTTTATAAAAACTCTTGGAGATAATTTACTGATGGGTTTGTTGCTGTTGTAGACTATATTAAAGCTTATGATTTTCATTGTTGAAGTATGGTGAAGTACTTAATTAGGAGTTTAACTTTTCCCCTTTCCACTACCTCATACAGGTGAACACCTTTCTAACAAGCTATTTGCAATGATAGATGATTGGGGAATTGAAGACAAAGTATCCAACATCACCTTGGATAATGCTGCAAATAATTGAGCTTATGCTAGAATTATGCAGAGTAGACTTGTTGCAAAGAAGATCCTGTTTAACAAGGGAAAATACTTTCATGTGCGTTGCTGTGCTCACATCTTAGCTCTTATTGTAAAAGATTGACCTGTGAAGATTGATCCAGCTGTACTTAAGATAAGAAAGTCAGTGAAGGCCCTTAAGAAGTCCCAAGTAAGAAAGCAAAAGTTCTTGGACATTGTTAATACTTTAGGAATGTCTGCAATAAGAAGAGGTATTCGTCAATACGCAAAAACAAGGTGGGTTTCCACTTTTCTTTTGTTATACTTATACAGTTAGAGAATTATATTATTGTTTATAAAATTACTCACTGAAACTGAATGTTTGTTTTAAATAGGTGGAATTCAACTTATCTTATGTTAGATAGTTATCTTGTTTATAAAAGTGTTTTCGCTCATTTGAAGGAGGTGGATCCAGACTATAAAGACTGTCCAACTGATGAAGAATGGGATCAAATTGAAGTAGTCACAAAGTTTCTCAAGACGTTTTATGATCTCACAACTTTATTTTCCGGTAGTAAGTATCCTACTTCCAATCTTTATTTTGAAGGAGTTTGTCAAATTCATGTGTTATTAAAAAAAGAAAGCACAAATGAAATTGAATACATTAGGGACATGGTAAAGGAGATGCAAATTAAATTTTTCAGTTACTGGGAGAACTTGAGTCCTATATTGGCTATGGCACTTGTGTTAGATCCTAGATTGAAACTGGAGTATCTATACTTTGCTTACTCCAAGTTGTATACTGATGTAAGACAATTAGAAAGTAAAGTTGATGATGTGCATGAAGATATGAAAAAACTTTATAATGAGTATTACACATTGTCAAATTCAAGAGCTTCTGGCACTGGAACTCAGAATATGGGTATTCAAATTGGTGGGAATTCTTCCCATAAGGGAAGTGAGTGGCTCCAGGTAATTTTAAAGCTTACTTATGAAGTACATGTGGTCTTGTATTATTTTCTATTTTAACCAAGTGCGTTTCTGAAGTTGTTTGGTATCTTCTCATAGAAGATAACTGTACCTTGCACTCACTTCTTGCTTGTTTCATGCAGGAATATGCTGCAACACATGAAAGTGGTGGTGATCTGCAATCTGACTTGTCAGAGTTGGATCACTATCTTACCGAGAAATATGGATGTTCTTTAGATAAACCATTTGATATCCTAATGTATTAGAAGGCTCAGGAACATCGATTTCCAGTACTTTCAAGAATGGCGGGAGATAGTTTGTCAATTCCTATTTCAACCCTCGCTTCGGAATCTGCATTTAGCATTGGTGGAAGGGTAATTGATCGATTTCGCAGTTCCTTATTACCTAAAAATGCTGAGGCGGTGATAACAACTCGTGATTGGGTTCATGGAATTGGTAAGTGTGACTAAGTGGTGCATAAATCAATAATTTTCCATTTAGGTGAATGTCTAAATTTCATATGTAACTTTGATTGTTTTTATCCATGTAGGAAAAGAAGATTTGGATGAGGACAATGGAATTATTGGAGAAGATGTATTAGGATTTGAACTTGGTGCAGTGGAGGATGGGGAAGTAAGTTCTTATGCATCTAATTAGTATGCGTACTTCTTCATTCTTCAATATAAAGCGGGGTAATTATGCAAATTCCATGTTTTTGACTTGATTCGTTTTTGTTTTTGTTTTTGATTTATTTTCGCTTGAAATTACAGATTCTTATTGAATAGTTGGAGCAACTCAATTAAAAGATAGACATGGAAAATGAGAATGTTTTTTTGGACAGACAGTTACTTATCAAAGTGTCTCCAAATTTTGTATAGAAAAGAGATTGGAGATGTTTTCTGGACAGTTGTCACTTTTTTTGATTAACCTCAATATATATTTTGTGCAGGAAGTGGTTATTAATATCTTTATTGTTGGACACAAAGTCACAAAGTACAAACAATGGTATTACTACGGTCTTGACTCTTGAAGGGTATTTTTCTTTGTTGAAGATATCATGAACTGATGAAGTATTATACTACTAATGATTAGTATATTGTGCAAGTGTAACTGTGTTCCTTTTATGGTGCAAATTCAAAAGTAGTGTCAAGTTTTGCAATTTTCTTGATCCTTTCATTATGTTTTTAAATTTTGGTGTGAATGTGACCTGAATAGATCAGAAATCAGAGGAAACTCTGTCAAATCGGTTTCTGGCGAGTTGACTAACCAGAAACGGGCTAACCCGTGAACCCGCAAGTTTTACCCGTTACGGGCACGGGTTGAAAACATGACCACCCGTGAAGAATATCAACCCGCAGGTTTTGTCCCGTGTTAACCCGAACCCGTGTAACTTGTAACAGGCCAGCCCCGACCTGCCCGTTTACCAGCTCTAGTGTGGATCCTAGAATATTTGTAAAGAAATGTAACAATAAAATGTACTTCCAAAATGATCACTGAACAATGTGAATCCGAGATTTACAACCCGATAATCCAATCTTTCATTTTCATACGGGAGGAGTTAAATGCAGTTGCCACGCAAAGTTCCTATATTTTCCCCGGCCAAGGGTTGTGAGTTCACGTTCCATCAAAATCAATTCCACCGCGTAGTAGACATTCATAAACCATCCTATCATCTGTTATAGTTGAACTCCATATTTTTGGACATGGTACTTCCTCTGGATGCATGTGTACATACAACGAAGGTCGGTTAATTATTATTTTTGTCATCCAACCCAAATGCACGATTAATCCTCATCCAAATGACATGATGTTTTCTCCCGTCGTATATATGCGATGCATGGTGATGATAATGAAACACTCCCGCCATCCAGGTGAGAGACAGATGTATGTTAAATCAAACAATAAACAAACATATAGTATAAAAAAGATGGAAAATCATTTCAGATAGTGTTGAGATCGGTTGAGGGAAAAATGTACATGGGGGAGAAAACGATATGTTGCCTGAGCCATAATTCACATTTTTTAAAAGGTAAACCAATTTTTAGTAAAGACATCATGCAAAGAACTTGGCAATCACCCATTAATTGAAAGTTCTAAAAACTTCCAATTTTGTCGTTGTGCCCATCCTGATAAGTTGGCATACGTGTCTAATCACATAAGCCTAATAGCCTATTGGGGCAGCAAATATTAAACAGATAAATACTTATTAAATTCAGCCACACATGCTCTCCTCTCCTTGATATCGCATTGGGTTACTCACAGTTGCAACACTGCAAATAGAGACTATCCCGATAAGAAACAACAGTTGTTGCGTGTATCAGAGACAACAGCGTTTATGAAACCACTTCTCCATCAACTTTTTTGCCATGGTATTTACAAGAAATGGATATGAAAATGATAAACAAAGTGACCGCACTTGTATTATTCAAGTATTTTATCCTCCTAATGGTATTAGAAGGAAGGGTTGGAGAAATGAAAAACAACTCACCTCCGAGTTCAACATCAGTAAGCACATAATAGGAAATTGCCATGACTCAGTAAAAGAAAAAGGAAAACATAATGCGGGGTCTAAAAAGTTTAAATGGAAAAAAAAACAAAAACAAAGAATGTACAAAAAGAAATCATGCCAAAATGCATTAGTTCAACTTTTTCGCACTCTTTGAAGGCAACTCCCAGTTGAAAACCTTCATAAAGATCTCTGTTTGGTGTTTTCTTATGTTCCTTTGATAAATTATATCATTTTTTTTCTTCCATATGCACCAATTTTTACTTGCTGCATGCCGGAAGAAACTTCTGCTATATCTCACAGAGATTAGCTAAATGTACTATGTTTCTACGGATGATAATAGTAGGGAAAGGTAAATTTTCCTTCGCAGTACTCAGTGAATGATTGAACAACTCCAAACTAAACATCCATTTTATCATGATCATATTAGTAGGTCATACTTATTTATCCTGCAGCAACACACATTAGCAAATATTTAGATAAAACCTTGAGAAATATGAATTAGACCGAGTTTAAAAGTTCATCAACTCCAAACTTTTGAACAGCTTTATCACTCCTATTAATAAATTATCAATTGGCCAGGTTAATAAATAAAAACACTAATAATTGTGACAATAAAGACTACTAAAGATACGTATTTAGTGCGGCCAGTAAAGGGGTTGATCTTATATAACGGATATTAACACTGCATTTGTTTGGGAATGAGGCAGCATTCCCAATCCCAACAATACTGGAGGAGGCGCTCTTCAAGCAATTGCAAGCAGCTTGACTCAGAAGTGGTCTGAGCAGCTGCGAGGAAAGACTTGACTCATGTACAACACCTAGGTTGAAAAGCAACACCTATCAAGTAGCCAAAGCATTATGCCATCTTAACACCTTCAGCTGCATAAGATGCCATCTTTGTTTCATTAAGAAATTAGGATGTAGTGAATTACAAATTCTATTAAAGAAAAAGAAAAGAAAAATAGCAAACTCTTGTTGTTTGATTGCAGTTGGGATTTTTTGTTGTAGTTTGATTAGTAATACCACTTCATTATCAGATTTTTCCTAGAGGGACAGAAACTCTCGTCTTGGTGAAATATTTCTTACAAAAACATAATAGATTCCTGTAAGTACTACCTACGAATATGAGGGATTTAAGCAGCGAAAGCAACAACACAAACAAAAGTCAAAAAGTATATTCTAAGCAACAAAAACTAATAAATCAACACATACAGCAGTTGGAGAAAACTCCCTCATGAATATGGTGGATTTAAGCAGCAAAAAAGCAAGACCAACGAAAAAGCATAGTCTACGCAGCAAAAACTAATAAATCAACACGTTAAAAAGAAACATCATGGTTCTTCCGGTAAAAAAAGCAATAAGAATAATCAAAAGAAGAAAAAACAACAGGAAAAAGAACATACAACAATTGCTGCTCTAAATCATCAACAATAAGACCTGCAATTTAGGATTAGCGAAACAACCATTAAAATCCCAGAGCAATTTAACCAATAATACCTGCAAAAAAAATAAACACAAATAAAAAATCAGACAACAAAACCGTCTGCAAAAAAAAAAAAAATCACGACTCACGAACAAATCAGAAGCAACGCAAAATAATGGATCAAGCTTCAACTCAAACACCTTATATAAAGAGACAGCCAGCAATCCTAAAAAGACTATTTTTAGAAATAATGTTAATATCAAAATCTAAAATATCTAAAATTTACTTATAAAGTTAAAATTGCACGACATTAGAGTTTTAATTGTGAAAAGGAAATCACAGTGATGTGGTGTATAAATTAAAAAGGAAAAAAATCACCCTTCAAAGATACCTTTAATCGATATTATTGTGGTTCGTTTATTTTTAGATAGACATAGATTTGGTTAAAACAAAAAATAAATCAGACAACAACATTCCATGCGACAATCCCACTGAAATAGCATTTGCAAAAAAAAAAAAAAAAAAAAAAAAACATGATTTACCTATTTAAATCACCGGAAAATACCAACAATACCAACAAAAAAAGCATGATTTAACTATCCAATCTCACCGTGTGATTATATCGCACCGCCACAGAGCTCCAAAACAACCAATATATATAACTGCTAACGACCTCTCTCATTGTCGTGGACATTATGTAAAATGATTACATGTAAAAAAACAACAAAAAAGAAAGATCAGATAACAAAACCCTAAATTGTAACACGAAGAGGGAAAAGAACAATAACAAAAGAAATCAACAACGTGCAAACAATGAGATTTAGCACTTGCCCGAGTGCTTTATATAGCGAGCCATCAAGCCCAACATTCCATTAGAAAATAACTTTATTTAGGAAAATAATATCAGTCAATATCTTAATTAACATTTACACCCTTGTTATAATTTTGGAATAGCTACTGTATTTTTGAATAGCTGTATTTATTGGCTGCGACATTTATGTTTAAAAAATATCGATCATATCTTACGCGTCTAGGAATAGAACCCTTCCCTTTTTTGATTTTTTTTTTTTATGGAATGAATAATATTAAGAAAATAACTATTGAAATTCATTCATTGTTTTGTTCTGCACCTTTCTATTTTGTGCTCTCGCACTCTGTATTTTACTTCAAATCATGTTCAATCACCCCATGATTTTAACGATTTTTTGTATTGTTTTGGACAGGATTATATCTTTTTTTTTTGCGGAACAAAAAGCACGCTTCTATTTTTTGGGTAAGCGTCCACAACTCTATGTATTTTGATTTTAATCTTAATTATTCATCTAAATTTGATTAATTTGTTTGTTTTTGATTAATATTTTTGTTTAGTTGTAATTATAATTGTAAATAGTTTAATATTTGTCGTTTGGAAATGTAATTAGGATTAGTTTAATTGAAAGAAGTGTAATTGGACATTGGACATTTTATTTATGATTGATTCAATATTGTGATGAAATCGTGATGAACTGTGATGAATCCAAATATTAGATTTAGTTTTATTGTATTAGATAAGATACCTAATATCGTATTTTTTAACATATTTTTTTTACGATTTTATAAGATTTTGTTAGATTTGGCTGTTTTAAGTAAATTTCTTACTCAAATATGATTGGTCGAAAAATATATCGTAGGAGTAAAAGATTTTCCTCAAATTCTATTGGCTGAATTTTAAAATGGTGAGGCCAGAATCAACCAGAAACTCCGGTTAATGAGAGCGCTCGAAAAAATTCTGTTTTTATATAGTGAATTTCCCGGTATAACATATCAATGTTATCTTTATTGCAGTAATTAATCACCTTGTCTTTGTAATTTGTATTCAATCGCATTTCCGTATCCAACAAATACCTCTGCGCAACTGTTTGGGAAAAAGCAGGTCTTCTTCATAATTTCTTTCCTTTACATTTCAGTTATAACCATCATCTTCTAGTATCTTATACTCATAACTCGTGGTTTTGGTAGTTTTATTATGGCAATTCTCACTGCAGTCATCTTATTTACTTTTATATTCTACATAAACTGTTTCCAAAAGAAAAAACGCAGAAGAATGAAAGAAAGCAACAATGACGTCGTATCTCCAAGCAGCATCAAGGGCCTTACCTAAATTAATGATGAGAAGGTTGTTGTGCGGCCTACCAAACAAAATCCATGAAAAGAAATTGCTGGTATTGGATTTAGATGAAGCCCTTGTAGGCAATACTACTGGATCATTTGACGAGACATGTGATTTTTCATTTCCTCTAGGGAAGGGCACTTTTAATACCACCACCACCACCACCACCACCATACATATTTCCAATGCCACCATACTATTACTAGTTAAATCTAGAAGATGATGAAATCAAAACCAAAATCTAGTAAGGTTTGGGTTTTCACTTAACATATGGAGACATTTTGTCTTTGTTCACTTTAGTAATCAAAGCTATAATCTAATACTCCCTTTGTTTTTGGAAAAGAGATACTTTCAGTTTTCAATTTGGCCTAAAAGTAGACAAATAAAAAATCGAGAGAGTAGTAATACTAAGCAGGACAATAAGAAACTTACTTTGAGAGAAAGGTCAAAGAGAAAAAATGGTGGGAGGCTACTGAGACCCGTACCTATTCAGAATGTGAAAAAACTAACAATAAAAATTTGGGCTCAAATATGGAAAAAGAAATGAAGAAAACGATCGGATAAATGGTGATTCATCGGAAATCATTGTAAATCAGTCGGACTATCTGCTCAATATGTAGCGGAATTTCGATAAACGCACACGAAGTGTTGGATGTAATGTCTCAATGAGATCCCGTTTCTTGGTCAGCTGTAATTTCTAGAAATCACAAATGTCATTAGCGATTTTCGGTTATAATTGTTCTGGTATTGGAGATTCAGAAGTTTCATATGACGCAATGATCATGTGTTTGTGTTTGGGGGAGAATTTCTAAGCAGAGAAGGGTCTTAAAGTTAAATGCCTGAATACTTTAAGTCCTATCAGCTTTGGTAAGAATCAGCAGTAATTCCCTTTTGTTTCACCTAATAACCAGTATGCTCAATTTTTGTTTCCCTAGTCATGTGTGGCTTAATGCTAACCAATGACCATATCGTCATGCATCACAGTATACCAGAGGCTATCTGTTTTGAGCTGCGCTCCACCGTTCATTATCAACCTAGCTGGTCACTGGAATTAAGGTAAACGCTTAGCATTAGTGCATGAACTGTTACTGTTTTCTATTATCAGGGTAATTACTCAAAGTCCTAATAGTTCATTTAGTAACTAGTCATTGATAGTTATCTACAATAGAGAAGTGGGGAGTAGTTAACTGTTAAGTCCCAAAATGAACATAAGACCACCTCTGAAAGAAGGTCAGTGTCTTTCTGGCTTCTGCAGATTTTAACTTAGTTTCGACATGAATATTGGCTAAAATTACATTAATCACTTACAAAGTATCTTTGAACCTTGTTAAAATAAAAGATATTGAAAATCGAAATTGAATGGTATCTGCCCCTTGCACCCATTGGCCTCTTAAATCTTATCTCAGCAAATGGTCAACAAAATGAAAATTTGCAAGTTGTGATGAAACTTTTGTCTCCTGTCATAAGATCCAAATTAAACCCAACCACAAGAAGTTGACTATTGTCACTCAACTACTGTACAAACACAATGGCTTGTAATAAACAAATTAATATTCCCCTTAACACTTCGGTGCACAACATCTCTTTGATGTGTGCCCTTAGTCAAACTGTAACGCAACTAACTTGTCTTTTAACAAATAATGGAGGTCCATTGCCTCCAGAAAATAATAGTTGTGCTAGAATAGGTGAAAGTAAGGTACTTAAAGTCATGTTGTTCACACTAAATTGCACTCAAATCACAGGAAGTTGTAGCTAGTTACAATCAACCACACAAAGCCTTTGACATTTGTATCTGTAGACTAAATTGAAGCATATATCCCCATCCAAGACCTCTTGCTGGTGGAGCTAGGTTGCAGATTTTGCTGACTGGAAAAGTGGAAATTAACTAAAAGTCTTCCAATTCAAACGAAACAAGATATTTTTATAAGTACACTTCTACTTAACTAGTGAATCGTTAGCCAAGATCCAAACCTTTATTCTTCTTTTAAAATGTCGCAGCGAGTAAAAGTTTCCACTGATACTTTACTAGTACTGTTGGCATTGCTTTTACTTTCATCTTATGGTGTTGTTCTTTTTGCATATGGTTCTTCTTTTTCTTCCACTCATACAAAACAACATTTACAAGTTGTAGGAGTAGAAGAAGAAGTATATGCTCTTTTGAAATGGAAATCAAGCCTTGTTAGCCAAAATCATTCTCTCCTCTCCTCTTGGAAGTTGAGTTCTACTGCAAGTACAACAAGTACTCCATGCAAGTGGCTTGGAATCACATGTAACAATGAGGGAAGCGTCGAGGAATTGAATATATCAGGCTTGGGTTTACAAGGTACATTCCATAATTTCAACTTCTCATCTTTCTCTAACTTGGTTAGTCTTGACTTGAGCAACAATGAACTCTTCGGAACTATTCCGTCCCAAATTAGTGATCTTCCAAAACTCACCTACCTTGATTTTTCAATTAATAAATTTTCTGGACATATTCCACCACAGATAGGTTCTCTCACAATTTTGCATTATCTAAACCTTTCTCAAAATCAAATTAGTGGATCAATTCCTCAAGAAATTAGCAATTTACATTTTCTTACTGACTTAGGGTTATTCACAAACAATTTCACGGGTTCCATTCCCACCTCTATATGCAATCTGTCTAACTTGACCAGTTTGTCGATTTATGAAAATAAAATCTCTGGTGTCATTCCTCGAGACATCGGAAGGCTAAGCTCTCTTACCCTGTTAGATTTGTCCACAAACAACATCACTGGTTCAATCCCCACTTCTATTACCAATCTGACTAGCCTGCACACTCTTTACCTATATGAAAACCAGCTTTCTGGCATTATACCTCGAGAAATTGGTAGGCTAAGGTCTCTTATGTTCTTGGCTTTGTCCAAAAACAGTATCGTTGGTTCTATCCCTCCTTCATTATGTGATTTAAACAACTTGAACTCTTTATCAATTTTTGAAAATAACCTTTCCGGCATGATACCTCCGAATATAGGAAAGTTGAGGTCTCTTACCATGTTATCTATGCATAACAATGATCTCATTGGTTCAGTCCCTACTTCTTTAAACAATTTGACTAGCCTGGACACTCTTTACCTATATCGCAACCAACTTTCTGGCATCATTCCTAGAGATATAGGAAGGCTACACTCTCTGACAAGTATCGATTTGTCCCAGAACAATTTCACTGGTCCAATCCCTACTTCTATATGCAACTTGGTCAACCTTTCATTTTTAAATGTTGGAAGAAATCAACTTACTGGTGCTATCCCTCACCATATCGGAAAGTTAAGGTCTTTAGGTGCCTTATCTATGGAATTGAACAAACTCACTGGTTCAATCCCTGCTTCGATCGGTAATTTGAGTCAGTTAACATATTTAGCTCTTTCTGGAAATGATTTAACTGGTTTATTACCAATAGGATTCAACAATCTAACACAGCTAAAAGTATTATATTTGAGTGAGAACAAGTTTTCTGGTTATTTACCATCGAACTTATGTCAAACTGGAACACTTGAAGAATTTGTAGCAGGCAATAACTTTTTCATGGGTCCTATACCAAGAAGTCTTAGAAATTGCACCAGTCTTATATTTCTCGGGTTTGAAAATAATGAACTGGTAGATAATGTAACAGAGGCATTTCAGGTGTATCCATATCTAGATAGGTTTACTGTGCAAAACAACATGTTGTATGGTGAACTCTCAAAAGACTGGGGTAATTGTCAAAACCTCACATTTTTAGATTTCTCAGGGAACAATATTACCGGTAGTATACCATCAGAAATGGGCAAGTTGAAGATTTTAAGTGAATTTTATCTTGAATCAAATTACTTGGTAGGGGAAATTCCTGTGGAGTTGTTAAAACTGTCCTCTCTGATCAAGTTAGATTTGAGTAATAATCAGCTTTCCGGTACGTTGTCTTCTACAATTGGGATGTTATCAAACCTGCAATATCTCTATCTATCAGCAAATAAATTCACCGGATCAATACCCAAACAACTAGGGGAATGTTCAAACTTACTCTCTTTAAATTTGAGCACAAACAATTTTAATGATAGCATCCCATCCCAGATTGGAAACTTGGATTCGTTACAAATTGTGTTAGATCTTAGTTACAATGAGTTGAGTGGAGAGATACCATCAACTCTTGGAAATCTAAGAAAACTAGAAACACTAAATGTATCCCACAATAAGCTCTTCGGCTCAATTCCATCTTCATTTGATCAAATGGTTAGCATCACCACTGTTAATATTTCATACAATGAATTGAGTGGTCCTCTTCCAAACACCAAGGCCTTTGAGGATGCTTCTATTGATACTTTGAGGAACAACACAGGGTTGTGTGGTAATAACTCTAGAGGTTTAACACCATGTAATTCCTCGGTTTTAATTGGAAGAAAAGAGGCCAAGCATAATAAACTTGTGCTAGTAATCCTACTTCCTTCGTTCGGTTCCTTGTTTCTTTTATTCATACCCTTTGCGATTTTATTTGGCCTTCGGAAAAGATCGTTGAGAAATGTGGCACCTGGAAATCAACCTAGTACTACTAATACCGGAAGAAATCTATTTTCCATTTGGCATTACGATGGGAAAATAGTGTTCGAAGATATAATTGAAGCAACCGAGGATTTTGATACTAAATATTGCATTGGAACGGGAGGATATGGAAGCGTTTACAAAGCAGAGCTGTCAACAGGTCAAGTTGTTGCTGTGAAGAAACTTCACCCGTCAGATGATGATTCTGAGATATCAGATCTTAAGTCATTTGAAAGTGAAGTTCAGGCATTAACAGAAATCCGACATCGGAACATTGTGAAACTTTTCGGCTTTTGTTCTAATCTTGAAAGGCGGATCTCATTTTTGGTTTATGAGTTCGTGGAAAGAGGAAGCTTGAAAAATGTTTTATGCGATGGGGAACAAGCTGTGGAGTTTGATTGGATAAAGAGGGTAAGGTTCATCAAGGGAACAGCTGATGCACTTGCTTACATGCACCATGATAGCATTCCAGCAATAGTTCACAGAGACATATCTAGCAATAATATCTTGTTGGATTCTGAATATGAAGCTCGAGTTTCTGATTTTGGTACGGCGAGGATTTTGAAACCAGATTCATCAAATTGGACTTCACTTGCAGGAACCTACGGATACGTTGCCCCAGGTATAGCCTTAAAATTTTGAAACCAGATTCATCAAGATTCTCAGTACAGGAATAAATCATGAAAGCTCTCAACACTTAACTTGGCCCAACGTACATGTGCTCCGTTATCAATCTCGTCTACTCAGTCCCCTGGCATGTCCTACCCATCCTGTCTTTATGTTGCATCCGTGTTTGTTAGGGTAAGACTTTAGAGTTACAGCAATAGAAAGCTGGATGTTGTGGCTACAGAAAGATTGGGTCCATTAAGTAAAGGAGATGGAGAAAGCTAAAACAACTCATATAAGTTTGGTTACAGACTTTTCAATTAATGTAGTTGCAGGAATTCCCACAACTAACACCCAATTTAGAATAGAAGATCAATCTAAGACATCATGGAGAAAATACTGTTTCATTTCATTAAAAGTTAGAACAAACATGAGCAATAATGTTGAAACCCTAACTTGGAGAACTAGAATTACTTTCTCTCTCCTAAATTCTTTACTTAACTCTCCAAGAAATCTCCCCTCAATACAATGGCCTCTCATCCCTTTTATAGGGTGGTTACATAGTGGAAGACAGCTAATAAACCCCTTAATTTCAGATCTGGAAGGGCGTCAATCTTCTCCCTGCTTAATAACTGCCGCCTTGACATTTTAACTGCCGCGTTGATCTTCACACTTTTGGTGTGACTTGGTGACGTCATCTCTTCCGTCATCAGGGATTTGTTAGATGCGTCATATTCGCCTGCTAGCAAATGTATTCCTTCGCACTAATAACACTTGTGCGGTATTTTGTACCCACAATTAATATAAGTTTGTTTATAAACGAAGACCAAATTGTGAATCTGTGATGCAAGGTAGAGTCATGACACTGTCTATCACCTAAAGTTGGGAGTCTTGGGACCAATCTATATATATATATATATATATGAAATGAAATGTAACATTACTAGTTAAATATATAAAGATGATGAAATCTATATTAAGGTTTTAGGTTTACATATGAAGCAATTTGTCTTTGTTCACTTCAATAGTCAATAAACAATGGCGTTCCTCTTGCAGTCTCTTTTTCATTTCTTTTCAAGTTATCTGTTAACAGGGAAGGGTCCATCCAAGATCTCACAATTAATGCAAATAACCCAAGATGGAACCTAACTTTCAAGAGAACACTGCATAATGAATAGGTAAATAAATTGTGCACCCTAGTGCAATATTTTGGTCATTCTCCTCCTATATCGGTTGGACCTTCAACTGTTAGGTGGAAAGCATCTACCACCCATGTTTTCACTGTCAAAGATTGTTATTTCTGGTTACTCAAAGAGAAGGTCTTAATTGAAAGCATCTCATCATGCCCCTTCAAAGTTATCTGGCTGCACCAATTGCCTACAAAGATTCATTTCTTTCTATGGCAAGCTATGTTAAACAGAATGGGTACCAAGGATAACTTGCTTATTAGAGGCATAGACTCTGATGGTATCTGTGTCCTCTGTCAAGTCTCATTGGAATCAGTCGATCACATTTTCAATACATGCACCTTCGTTCGAGCTCTATGGGCTTCTATCCTACCAATCACAGATGGGGCACATTGGAAACCGTATGAGCTCTATGGATTTGATTCGTTCCCTAAAATTAATTTTTCTAAAACTCCATAGGCTGTATTATTCTATAAAAACTTCTAAAATGTTGTTCTTTTTTCTCAATCACGATTATATTAAAATGAATATTGTTAAAGATCTTACATTAATTTAGTTATATATGAAAATCATATGATCTAACTTTATTTTTTTGTTTTTTAAGAGGAAGGATTCCTTCGCACTTTTTTTAATTAGGGATTTGATAATTTATTTTGGACTATATATAAAAATTGGGCATATTTTTATGGGTTATGTTAAATAATCATAAGAATCCGTTTAATTAGATTAATGACTTATTTTATGTGGGTTATACTTAATAATAACATGGACTATATTTAAGAGGAGCCTTTTTCTTTCTTCAATTTCCCTATGTTAATTAGATAACTTGGATAGATATAAAAAGCTATAAGGATGGGAGGAATGTACAGCTTCTCCAATTCCCGTTGTTGAGTTAGATAACTGGGATAAGATAAAAGGCTATAAGGAATTAAGGATGGGAGGAATGTACACCCGGAGGTGCACACAGTGCACTCTTGGAGTTCCGTTGCTCCACCGATGTAATCAGTTCTTGAATTAATAGTTGGGGACAATTAATTGCACTCAACCACACATTGCCTTATCGTGTCTGCTAGTTGGGGCTGCGGATTTTCCAGTTGACCGGAAATTAACCAAGTCATCCGAATAAAACAAAACGATATATTTTATTATTATAAAACGCTCCCTTCAACTTCATTTGGTTGATCATCAGCCAAAAACTGAAACTCGATTTTCTTTAAAATGTCGCAACGAGTAAAAGTTTCCACTGATGTTTTACTAGTTCTGTTGGCATTACTGTTAGTTTCATCTTATAGTATTGATCTTTTTGCTTCTGGTTCTTCATTTTCTTCTAGTCATACAAAAAAATATTTACAAGTAGTAGGTTTGAAACAAGAAGTGGATGCACTTTTGAAATGGAAATCATCCCTTATTAACCAAAATCATTTTCTTCTCTCTTCTTGGAAAATGAATTCTACTGCGAATACAATGATCAGTGCATGTAAGTGGCACGGAATCACTTGCAACAACGAGGGAAGCATTGTTGAACTGAATGTAACAGGTTTGGGATTACAAGGTACGCTCCAGAAGTTCAACTTTTCATCTTTCTCGAATATTGTTATTCTTGACTTGAGCGACAATGAACTCTTCGGAATCATACCGTCCCAAATTATTAATCTTCCTAAACTCGCCTACCTTGATTTTTCTGTCAATAAATTTTCTGAACATATTCCACCAGAAATAGGTTTTTTCACAAATCTGCAATATTTAGACCTTTCTCACAATCAAATTAGTGGATCTATCCCACAAGAAATTGGCAATCTATATCTTCTCAATATTTTATGGTTGTACATGAACAATCTGACAGGTTCGTTGCCTACTTCTATATGCAATCTGACTAACTTGGCCAGTTTATCAATGTATGAAAATCAAATCTCGGGTGTTGTTCCTCGAGATATCGGGAGGTTAAGTTCTCTTACCAACTTAGACTTGTCCTACAACAATCTCATTGGTTTAATCCCTTCTTCTTTAACCAATTTGACTAGTTTGAACACTCTTTCCCTACATTACAACCAACTCTCTGGTATCATTCCTTATCATATAAGAAGGCTACATTCTCTTATAAACTTAGCAATTTCTAATAATAATCTCAATGGTTCAATACCACCTTCAATATGCGACTTGGCCAACCTTGAATTGTTATCAGTTCCAGCAAATCAACTTACTGGTACCATCCCTCGACATATTGGCAAGTTAAGGTCTCTTGTTGTCTTAGAATTGTCCGCGAACAATCTTAGTGGGTTAATCCCTGCTTCTGTGGGCAATTTGAGAAATTTGGTTGTTTTATCTCTTTTTCAGAATCAACTAACTGGTTCATTACCGGTAGGAATCAACAATCTAACAGGATTGAAAATATTGCATTTGAGTTTGAACAGGTTTTCTGGTTATTTACCTCAAAACATATGTCAAAGCGGAACAATTGAGATTTTTAATGCAGGTGACAACCATTTCACTGGTCCTATACCAAGAAGCCTTAAAAATTGCACCAGTCTAAGAGAACTTGGAATTGGAAAAAATAAATTGTTTGATAATGTAACAGAGGCGTTTCACGTATATCCACATCTATATAGGTTAATTTTGCGTGACAATATGTTGTATGGTGAACTCTCAAAAGAATGGGGAGATTGTCAAAATCTGGCTGTCTTGTCTTTCTCAAGGAACAATATCACTGGAAGAATACCAGCCGAAATGGGGAAGTTGAAGAATTTAAGTGAATTTCATATTGATTCAAATAATTTGGTAGGGGAAGTTCCAAATGAGTTGTTGAACTTGTCTTCGTTGATCAAGTTATATTTAAGTAATAACCATCTTTCTGGTAGATTGTCATTTGCAGTTGGAGCGTTATCCAACCTGCAATATCTCGATCTATCAACAAATAAACTCACCGGTTCAATACCCAAACAACTAGGGGAGTGTTCAAAGTTAATATTCTTGAACTTGAGCACAAACAATTTTAATGAAAGCATACCACCCCAAATCGGAAACTTGGAATCGTTACAGATTTTGTTAGATCTTAGTTACAATGAGTTGAGCGGAAAGATACCATCATCTTTGGGTAAGTTAAGCAAACTGGAAAAGTTAAATTTATCCCACAACAATTTATCCGGCTCGATTCCATCTTCATTTGATGAAATGCGAAGTTTGATAACTGTCAATATTTCTTACAATGAATTGAGTGGTCCTCTACCAAACACCAAAGCCTTTCAAGATGCTCCAGTCGATGCAGTAAAGAACAACAAAGGGTTATGCGGTAACTCCAGAAGCATAAAACCATGTAATCCTTTGATTGTGATAGAAAGTAAACAAGACAAGCATAAGCTTTTACTCATAATCCTAGCTCCATTGATTGGTTCGTTGTTTCTTTTATTCCTACTTTTTGCCATTTTGTTTCGCCTCCGAAAAAGATCATTAAGCAATGGAACATCTGTAAATCAAGCTACAGCTACCAATACCAGAAGAAATTTATTTTCGATATGGAATTACGATGGGAAAATAGTGTTCGAAGACATAATTGAAGCAACCCAGAATTTTGATGCTAAATATTGCATCGGGACGGGAGGATATGGGAGTGTTTACAAAGCCGAGCTGTCAACAGGTCAAGTTGTTGCTGTGAAGAAACTCCATTCGTCAGATGAAGATTCTGAGATATCTGATCTTAAATCTTTTGAAAGTGAAATTCATGCATTGACAGAAATCCGACATCGGAACATTGTGAAACTTTTCGGTTTTTGTTTTAATCTTCAAAGCGGGATCTCATTTTTGGTTTATGAGTTCGTGGAAAGAGGAAGCTTGAAAAATGTTTTATCCGACAAAGACCAAGCTGTGGAGTTCGATTGGATAAAGAGGCTAAGATTCATCAAGGGAACAGCTAACGCACTTGCTTACATGCACCATGATTGCATTCCAGCAATAATTCACAGGGACATATCTAGCAACAATGTGCTGCTGGACTCTGAATATGAAGCCCGTGTTTCTGATTTTGGTACGGCGAGGATTTTGAGGCCAGATTCATCCAATTGGACTTCAGTTGCAGGAACCTACGGATACGTTGCCCCAGGTACAGCCTTAAAACTTTTGTGGTTTACTGTTACGTATCAATGTAGCATATTTCTGAAATCAAGTAATTTACATCCATTTATTGGTACATGATGATGTTTGCAGAGCTTGCCTATACAATGAAAGTGACCGAGAAATGTGATGTTTATAGCTTTGGGGTGATCATATCAGAAGTACTTATGGGGAGCCATCCATCTGAAATCATCACATTGCTCTCAGAAATTCTTCTTTCATCTCCATCATCGAGTAAGTTGGAGCAAAACATAAGGTTGAGAGACATCTTGGAGCCATGCATTGGAGAACCATCAGATATCATGAAGAAGGAAATAATGTACATCCTGAAGGTTGGATTTTCCTGTTTACGGGGTGATCCATGTAGTCGGCCAACTATGCAAGAAGTAGCGGTAGAGCTATCATTGTCAACTCAGAGCAGGGAAGATTTAGCAAAACCTTTTGAAATAATTACACTGGGAGACATTCTGCTGTCATAATAATTTGTATAACCAAGTCATCTTCTTATTTTCTTTTCATTTTATTCCTCTTTTTAAGTTAATCAGTTATGATTATATCTTTTTCAATTGTAATCTTTTCTCTCTGTGAGTCCTATGAATATTTTGTAATATACGATGTTATACTCCATTGCAAAAAAATATGCAACAGCATCAGGGAAAGGTTACATCCACGAGGGAAACTCTTCTTAAAATAGCCCTCAACTGTAGAGTTGCACACACAAGCCGCACAACTAATCCAGGTTGTAATTAATTAATCACCTCGTGTTTGTCAAATCAAAGAATCATATACATTTGGGGAAGTTCAAGATTCTCGGTACAGGAATATATCATGAAAGCTCTCAACACTTAACTTGGCCCAACATACATGTGCTCCGGTATCCATCTCGTCTACTCAGTCCCCTGGCATGTCGTACCCGTCCTGTCTTTATGTTGCATCCGTGTTTGTTAGGGTAAGACTTCAGAGTTACAGCAATAGAAAGCTGGATGCTGTGGCTACAGAAAGATTGGGTCCATTAAGTAAAGGAGACAGAGAAATCCTACCAAAACAACTCATATAGAGTCATGACAGTGTCTATCACCCAAAGTTGGGAGTCTTGGGACCAATCTATATATATATATATATAAATGAAATCTAATATTACTAGTTAAATATATAAATATATAAAGATGATGAAATCTATATTAAGGTTTTGGGTTTACATAGCCATTTTGTCTTTGTTCACTTCAGTAGTCAATAAACATGAGAATAAGAAAACTTCCAATTATGAAACTTATTCAGATAGATTCAGATAGAAATGTAAAAGAGAAAAACCTTGTTATTTTTGTTTTCTCTCCTCTCTTTTTTCCTTTTTGAATGGTAGAACAGTGATCCCTATACCACACTCAAAGTATTTTTGTTATTATTCAAATAAAAGCTTATTTGGCAATTACAAAATTAGAACCTCTACAATTTGTAGTGAATTACCAGACCATTTGATGGTCCTCTTTATTGTTTATCGATTCAAACCGCGGCTCTGAGGAGAATGCGCGATTCCCAATTAGTGTGATTAGCCTATAAGAATTGCCTTTTTTTAAAAACAAAATAATATAACCCACTTTTATTAAGTTTGATACTTTGCTTTTGGTCAATAGAGTTCGACTAGAATATTCAGTTTGATTATTTCATACTATCCATTACCCACAAACTAGTTCTTAACAAATTGAGTTTTCATTGTGGGTTATAAACTACAATGCACGCCACTAAATATCTGTCTAAATGAATTGCAGAAGGAGATAACTGTCCGGACCTAGAATGGTCGAAGTTGCACGTTCTCACTAACAAGCTGTTGGGTTGGGACTACAAAACTTATGTGGAAAGCTTCTATGTATCTAAGAATAGTAGGGCAAAGACCATCAAGCTGAAGCTGCTTAAGGAGAAGTTTGAAAACACGGAGGAGAGAAGGTTGAAGGATGGATGAGATCCTGCACAAATTCGTTATACCGCCGCTGCGTACCTGCTATTCATCTTGAGCACTAAGGTATTCCCTGACGCTAGTGGCAACAGGGTTAGTGCAAACAACCTTCAATACTTGGATCCGTTGGAAGATGTATGTAACTATTCTTGGGGCACCGCGGTAATGGCACATATTATTGCGGAGATGCGAAGGGCCTCTAAAGCTGTCACAAATCAATTTGTCGGGAATTTCACTCTACCCCGGGTAATTTTGTTTGTATACTTAAGTTCTTATGTATATTTTTCACATGTACCCTTATTATGAACTTAGAAAAAAAATATTACTGCTTCTTATATGTATCATTCCACATTGGTATAGGTGTGGGCTTATGAACACTTCCCAACATTGTTCAAGGACTACCCCTTCTTGAAGATCAAAAACCTTTCCGAACTCGAGGAGCATAGAGCTAAGAGATACGAGTTCAACAATATTCTGAAACCCGGTAACAATCGTCGATTGACAAATATGAGATTGGCTCTGGACGCGATGACTACCAAAGAGGTTGTGTTCGACCCTTACAAGGAAGCTAGAGAGAACCACCAAATTTTGAGGTATAATAACGTTGCATTTTACAATGGACCGTTGTTCCACCCAAAGGGATACGTTATGGCTAATCCCCGACGTGTCATGCGGCAACTTGGATATAAGCAATTACCTTATCCCGAGACAGCCTCTCTTGAAAGGTACGAAGTTGACCGTTCTCAGAGCTTTTCAACTAAGCTGAAGTTGAGGGTAGAGTATGATCCAATTCCAGAACCAACACATTGGAGGGATAGGGAACCACGTCGTTTGGTAGATATTAGTAACTGGGAGCTTGCAGAAAACGGTGATGAAGCTCACCCCGAGTACATGTATTATTACCCAGAAGGGTCACATCCATTTGTCGTGCGCCCGGACAACGTCAAAGTTCCACCCCAGGAAAACCCTCCCGCTCCAACTCCTACAGAGGCACTACCTACGATGGCCTCACTTAATAAGACTGTTGGATTGCTTGTAAGTATTGTTAATTGCTTAGTCGTTTAATGTACACATAATCTTATATTAGCATATATATACTAATTATGTGTTGGATGTATGAAACTAGCGGCGTCGGCTTGGCAAGTTGAAGAAGATGTTTGGTTCCAAGTACGAGAAAGGAGAGGTGCTATCCCTTGAAGAAATGAAGGAAGTCGAGGAAAAGCTTGATAAAATTGAAGACCCAAGTGCAAAAGCTTTGTTCGGGGAAACAAGGAAGGTGGCGGTCCACAAGAAGCAAAGGACCAAGTGATTAACTCTTTAGTTGTGTTTCTTCATTTGGATGGTGGTTGTTACGTTTATAACAATTCCGAACTTGTTTTTGGATTAACTCTTTAGTTGTTTTGTTTTATGATACCTGGATTAAGAACATTTAAGCACAATTTAGTTGTTTGGTTTATGTTGAACATAATTAGATTTCTAGTAAAATGTTGTTTTTGTAAGTTTTATTCATACCATGCGTGCCGGCATTTAAATGTTTAGGTAGAACAGAGCCGGCTCTGTTTCTGGCGTTGATTTTGGATTTTAGTTTCATGCCGGAACTAATACCGGCATAAACAAAATTTCTGAAACCATGCCGAAACTGGAGATGAAATGTTCAAATTCCTGTGTAGAATTTGAACAATGCCGGCATGAAAAAAATTATGAATATCCATGACGGAAATCTGCTTTGTCATATTCCAAGTATTGACAAGGTGCAATGAACCATTCACATAAGATCTAAAAGAAGGTGCAATTGACCATTCACAAAAAAGTTTTGGTGTTGACAAGTGACATGTTCCACACAGTAGAAAAAAACAAGAAAACGTCATATAAAACGCACAACCTTGCACATCAGAAAGTATCATTATTTGCATAACCCTTTGTTGACTACATATAAATATATAACTGTAACAAAAACAGTAGGATACAATGCAATCCGAGATATCAGACAGTTATTAAACGTTCAATTTTAACAATCCAAACATAATCACCAAGAACCAAGTTTATTGAGAAAATTAGTCCGATAATAACAATGCATTAATAAATAAAGTTCTTACAATGGAAAATCCTGTTGTATCCAATGTTCAATATCAGCAGGATTATTGTTATAATACTCAAAAAATCTTGATCGAATCACCAACTGACAATCAGACTCTCAAACACTACTTTGTTGAATCCCATCATTGCTGTCCAGTTGACAGCCTCCATCAAAAGCATAAATAATCAGAACCAAAAAAAGAGGTAAATCATTGCCAGGGACTACAGTAGCTTCTCCAAAGAGCATGTTTTCTGTTAATTAATCACACTCTAGAAAACAGTAGCTTCATTTTTAGTTATGAGTGCATCTGAACTGAATCGCACCTAGGAAAATGCAATTATTCCATCGCATTCGCAAGTGCCAAGGCGCATGTCCCTGTCCATTTAAAGCTTTCACCACCAAGGTAGAGTCGCATTCCATCCAAATACAACCATAACCTTTCTCCTTGATTAAATCTACCGCCATGAATTCAGCAAGGGACAAATCTACTGATGATCTTCATGATACACTTGAGTGCGATGGATTTCTAAGCCGTCACTGTGTTGTGCCTCGAGGAAAACGCACATCGACAGAAGATCCTTAAAAATGATCATGATTAGGTAAAATTAGTCAACTACTTATTCATCCATATTATGGTGATTTTATTTGTAATTTCTATGTAAATCTGCAATGGAATAGGGGATGAGTGACTGATTCTCCAGCCTTGCAACATAGGAGACAATCATTGACCATTAACTTCCCCTCCCTGTAAAAAATGTGCATCGTGACCAATCTATGATGACCTTGACCAAAAACTAAGCTCTAAGAGAGGCGTTTCTTGCCCTTTCCCTATATAACTTTGCATAACAAGATCTTACAGAAACATTTCCTGATTAATTTGACAAAGCTCAATTTCAAGTGACCTTGGTCAGACGAGAGATAAACATGCTCAAAATAGCTGTGAGCCTGCGAGGTTACACACTTCTTTAATCTTCCCTTGATAGCAGCATTGCTAACTGACCATTAGTCTTCCCAGAAAAGCACAGAAGAACAGTCACCTACTTGCATAATTTTAAAGAAAAAAAAAAATGGAACTTGCATAATTTAAAAAACAAAATCCATTTTTTTTATTTGGCACTTTAGTTTCCATGTCCAAACCAGACGAACCATAGTTAGAGACAATAGCTTCTCCAAAGAGATGTTTTCTGGAGTTAGTCGCCACCAGCCATCTAGAAAACAGTAGCTTAATTTTCAATTTTCATAGAAAATTATTAGTAAGCAATCTTAGGCATAAGTATATAAAGCAACCATCTTGCGGTAGAACAGAACATATGAGTTTCTTGTGCGACTGCTGCAATTTTAGGAAGGAGTGGTTTTTGTTTGGCCGGCACTCCTTTATGAGGTAAAACAAAGCTGCCTCATGTTTCTTGCTGTTTTTGTCGAGATGCGACTAATTTATTTTTTTAGCCCCCCTATTTGGAAATCCTGGTTCTGCAACTGTCCATCAAGGATGTCTAAATGACTCATTATCCACACATTCTAAGGGGTCAAACAACAAATGACTTGGTTTATTACTTGCTTTACAAACTAACACACATCTACATTCTTATATATTCAATCACCTATCAACTTAAAAAATACATAAACAACAATAACATGTTGTCAAGCTCAACATACGAACAAATGGGTTAACTGATGTTGTTCTGCGAAGCAATAGGTTGCACAAACACGAATTGCTAAGAAAAAATCAATCTGGTGCCTTAATATAAACGAATGGATTGGATATTTTTGATCTGCAAGGGTGGGAAGAATTCATTACAAAATCCATGAAAAAAACAAACTATCTTCAGCTAACATAGGGGTTTCTAATTACAAAGTTCACTGGGACATTTTCTCAAACAGTTAACAGGCTAATTGCCAAATGGTTGTACAAGACTGACATAAGTTGGAAAACGAAACTTGTGCAACTGCAAAACATTTTTAATCTTCGCAAGATCATTTACAACATTCAAAATTATAAGAAGTTCGAAACAAAAGAGTTAGCACAGGAAATTAATGGGGTTCAAACCAAGTTTAACACAAAACACAGCTCAAAGAGAATAAAAAACATGGGTACTTTAAAAAAAAAAAAAAATGGGCAAAAACGAAGGCATGGCAGATAAAATATCCGAAATAGTCAATTATAAATTTGAATGAATGGAGTCAGGATGGACCATGTTCATTGCCAAAATAATTGAAATAAAGAAAAATATTAACAACAGCGACAGAAATAGAGAAAAACTCCTACCTCAAATGCAAGTGAACCCTGATAAACCCTACCTAGATTTTACAATAAGGAGACTATATGATAAGAGCGAGAACGGGGTGATGGGCTGTGGTGATCGACTACATTATTGTGAAGAAAGGGAAGAGTGACAAAAGAAAGAAAGAAAAAGGAAGAAGTGAATTTGTGGACCCTTAGGGTATACGAGATAGAGATGTAGTATGAAAAGAGAAATGGGTTGATGACCACACGGTGAGGTCCAGAACTTGGATTCAAAGGTGCGAACCCTCATGAACCTACATGGCGCATATCTGTCATCTATGGTCCAGACTCTATGTTTAATAGTCCTGACCTTTTTGAATCTAAATGTCGTCTACGTGGCAACCCATAATTTGGGGATTTTTATGGTCCAGATTTTCTAAAAATAGTCTTGACCATTCTGACCTAATTTTATAGAAACGAATTCTAATTATGGTACTTTTGAATAATTTATAAAGGTCCACTTAGAAGTCCGGACCTTCCTATCTAAAACTAGAAAAAATATTTTTTCTTTGATTTTTTATTTTTATATTTGAGGGAAAAGATAATTGATTCATTAATACGGAAAATCATATCCAAATGCATCAAAGATGATTACAATAAAATAATACACATATTTATTAAAAATGTATTTATTAAATATTTTGTGTTCGAAATTGTCTTCTTCATCAATATTAAAATGCTTCAAAAAGAAGTAATGCGCCAATATTTTGTAGTCACAATCTCTTCTAGTACCGATTAGTCTTCAGATAATTGTAGTGCCACCGTATATGACCATCAATAAAAATAGTAATGGTCCACTAATTTTGATGATATAAAAGTAATGGTCCACTAATTTTGATGATGTAAAAGTAGTAAAATAATTTGTTAAGGGTAAAAATGGTACACAAATCCATATTTATGTATTAATTTACGTTACCGATATTTCTGAAAGACACATCCAAAAACGTCTTATTTTTGGTAATTACGCCCTGGAGAGTTATTGATTCGGTTGCAATTAGAATAATCAGATGTAATCATAAAAATTGATACAAATAAAGTGGTACTCTTGTTTTTGGTTTCTAGTTATAAACAAGTGCAACTTGTATTCCATTGTAGTTAGATTAATATCTAGCAACCTGTTATTTTTTTATTTTTTGGTAGAAACCTGTTATTTTTTTATTTTTCAGCAAAGAATTTGGTGCTGGCGAGTTTTGAACTCAGGTCACTGGTATCATAACCCAGTAACTTCACCACTGTACTACAGTAACATCAGATCTAGCAACCTGTTATTCAAACATGAAACATATATAGTTGATAGTAATACATTTAGTTTTAATTTTAGAGAATGTATTGAGTATTGAATACTTGTTCATGCGCTAGTAGAATTACGCCTCGTGAACCAGGGCTACAGGCAAAAAAAAATGAGCACACTTATGCATGCAATGGACAACCTTCCAGAGTGAAACTTTTGAGGTGATTGGTTACGTTTGCACATCAGAAATGACATCCACGAGAGGCCGATATCCAATCCCTCCATAGTTTACATCAACGCCATCCTAATTCTTAACATAGTAATCACCTCGTGTTTGTCTCGTCAAAGAACCCTAGACATTTGGGGAACTTCTTGTTCTTCAGTACAGGAAAAAATCGTTAAAGCTCAAGTGCTAACACTTTCTTAGCCCAACATATATGCATGTGTATCCAAACCATCTTTCAGCTCATAGTTGGGCAGATTTAGCAATGCCTTTAGAAATAATTACACTAGGAGGAGACATTCTTTTGTGATAATAATCTGTGTAACCAAGTCAGATTCTTTTCCTTTGTTTCCTCATCTTCAGTTAATCACCATTGGAAATATTATTCCGTTGAAATATTTTCTTCCTGTGAGTCCTATGCATATTGTGTAATATATGATGATTTCTGAAAACAACATGAATACACCATTTAAAATTAAAAACTGCAACAACATCAGTGAAAGCTTACATCCACGAGGGCTACTCTTCTTATAATAACCCTCAACTGTAGAGTTGCATACACAAGCCGCACAAGACTGACATATCAATATCCAAATTTCCTGCAGAATATATCAAAGCTATCTTTATTCTTAGCGAAGTAATTAATCAACTCGTGTTTGTCACATCAAAGAATAATAGACATTTAGGGAACTTCGTGTTCTTCAAAACGCGAAAAAATCATGAAATCTCAACACTTAACGTACTTAGCCCAAGATACATGTGCTCCAGTATCATCTCGAGTATATTGCAGTGTAAAATTGAAAGTTTGCTACAAACAGGCATGTCATGTCCTACTCAGTCCCCTGGCATTTCCTACCCATCCTGTCTTTCTATTGCATCCGTGTTCGTTAGGGTAAAGCCGTAAAGAGTTACAGCAATAGAAAGCTGGATGTTGTGGCTACAGAAAGATTGGGTCCATTAAGTAATGGAGATAGAGAAATCCAACCAAAACAACTCATATAAGTTTGTTTACAGACTTTTCGATTAATATAAGCTTGTTTATAAACAAAGACCAAATTGTGAATCTGTGATGCAAGCTAGAGTCATGACAGTGTCTATCAACCAAAGTTAGGAGTCTTGGGACCATCTATTTATCTATCTATCTATCTATATATAGAGATGAAGGATCCCTTCACACTTTTATTATCACACTATCTCACACGTTGGATATCATTTTTGTGAATAAAAACCAAATCGTAACGGATGTGAAGCTAATATTTTGAGGATATGTTCCTTTTACCAAGTTCTACATGCCTACCAAAAATGAACACATTCCGAAATATAAAACCTCACCATCTACCGGTCTAAATTTCGACGGCCAGAAATCTGTTGATTTTCAATGGCTCATTTTCAAAGTAGTAGATGGTGGTGTTATACATCTCGGAATACGCTCATTTTCGGTAGGCATGTAGATATTGGTAAGAGGAACATATCCTCAAAATATTAGCTTCAAATCCATTACGGTTTGATTTTTATTTGTAAAAATGACGTCCAACATTTGAGATAGTATGATAATAAAAGTGTGAGGGGATCCCTCCTCGTATATAAATATAGAAAGATGATGAAATCAAACCCAAAAACCTATTAAGCTTTTGGGTTTATACATATGGAGCCATTTTGTCTTTGCTCACTTCAATAGTCAATAAATAGGACGATAAGAAACTTCCAATTATGAAACTTATTCAGAGAGAAATGTCAAGGAGAAAAACGTTGTTTTCCACATTTTGACAATTACAGGATTCGAACCTCTACAATTTGGAGTAAATTATCTGACCACTTGATGGTTCTCATTATTGGTTGAAACCGAAGCTACGAGGAGAACGTGCGACTCCTAATTAGTGTGATTAGAATATTAAGTTTGATTTTTTTCCTACTATTCATTGCCCACAAGAATTGCCCTTCTTTTTGAAATATAACCCATTTTTATCAAGTTTGATCCTTTGTTTTTGGCCAATAGAGTTCGACTAGAACATTAAGTTTGATTTTTTTTTCATGCTATTCATTGCCCACAAACTAGTTCTTAATAAATTGAGTTTTCTTTATGGGTTATATATATATATAAACTACTACGCACACCACTAAATATCTGTCTAAATGAATTTGTATAATATTTATAATAAATTGAGATATTTGTTTAATTAATTAGTTGTGGAGGACCAAGTTTTAAAATCTAACATTCGGTTCAATGAATATCAGGTTGGCACTTGCCAATCTCCATCGTCTCCTTGCAAACGTATCATCTCAAACAGCTTTGAATGCGCGAAAAGGATGCAAACAAGCCATGCCTAATAAAGACAGACGAAGTCATTGATGAGAACAATTCCCACACGGGACAAACAAACTTGTCTTTGAAATTTTTGGGTTCAAACAGTTAACCAATATGGACCCTTACCTATACATTTATGTAGAAATCAAATGGACCAAGAACCTATTTTGACTTGGCACATATTACTCTGAGTTGGCACGATATATATTCCAACCCTGACTTTGCTTGATTCAAGTAAACTTTGCTGGGTGATCCGATATTTAGATTCCCTTACGCTAAATAGTCGGGATGCAAGGATGTAATTTTTTTTGACCTTGATTCAACTTTCACTTCAAATATATGCTTGATCCAGAACTTAAATGATTTTTTTACATAACAAGTGATAAAACATTAAGATGGTCAAATATAGTAGACAAAAACTCGAATCATAAGTTGAGATCTATAAAAACTCCACATGGAACAAAATTGATACAAAAACTTCAAATAATTTAAAGTAAGTAAATTACATCCATTTCATTTCTAAAAAATAACAACACTAATCATATGTACTTTTTCTTTTTCTACTTCTCTTCGTTAAATTCAATCTTCATTTTATGATTGACCAACAACACATATGCCTCCTTATCTTTGTTATCTACCAACACCAACAACACCTCCTCCTCCTTTTTCACACCATCGTACCCATTATCATTTTTTGATCCTCCGCCAATGCCAGATCTGCGTCCTCCTTCCCCACCACCAGCACCACCTACAGCTTCTCCAACTCTAATACAATCAAATCTCTTTTTTAACCCCCCCTCTTATTTTACGACCTTCTTTACTTATATGGAAATAGTCAGGTAAACTCATTATATTTTCAGATTCGCCACCAACAACGCCTTGTCCTCCTCCTTCTATCCTCTACAAACACCACCAACACCACCAGATCGTTATTGTCGAAAATCATCATCAAAAAATAATGATACATCATTATTGTCAAAACTAGAGTTTTGTGTTGGTGAAATGTCAGAAAAATGATAAAACCAAATTTGGTTTCATCAATTTATACAAAAACTAAACAACGTTGAAACCAATTTTTATGTTGGTAAAATGTCATAAAAAATTTCATCAAATTTTACAAAAACTACAAGATTGAAACCAATTTTTGTGTTGGTGAAAACAGTAAATTTTGTTGATACCAAATTTGGTTTTCATCTGATTTTTGCCTACTTTTTATCATGAAACCAAAGTTTAATGGCGAAACAATACGTTTATGTTGAAACCAAATTTGTTTTCATCTAAATTTTTCCTAGTTTATTCAATTTGGTGCATTTGGTTTCTTCGTTGAAGTTGTGTTGGTGAAACGCAAATTTTATGTTGAAACCAAATTTTGTTTCGTCATTTTTCTGCCTAATTAACTGGGTATTTTAGACAGATTAAATCAAATAGAGTTTTTGTGGATAATTCGTTTTGTTGGAGTTTTTGTATATAGATAGTGATACCTTTGAAGTTATATAACTCACGGTTTTTTTTTTAATCTTTTTTTATGAAAAGTGGTAAAATTTAATAAATAAAAGAAAACGGCCAATAGATTCAACTAAAGGTGTAAAACTGGTTGGCACAGCCTGGCCCAACTAATTAAGAGGCGAGCCCGCCGTGCTACGTACCGTGCTTTCTCGTGCCATAAATTAAGGCGTGCTTTCTCGAGGGCGTGCTGTGCTAGGAAAATAATCGTGTTGTATCGTGATGTGCTATGTCTGACACATTTATTTCACATTTTTCAAAGTAAATATTTTCCAGATATTTATATATTACATGTGTTGTTATTGAAATTCTCTAACATACGATGATAAAATGTCAAAAATAGGTTAGAAAAATACTCTTTGTGAAATATACAAAAAAAAATGTGTTTTATTATCCCGTATTGCATAGTGTTTTATACATGATATGATGTGCTTTGTCAGCATGTTGTGCCGTGCTGTACCACGTGCTTATCCGTGCCACATGTTGTTGTGCCATTGTAACGATTAGCCTTTCCTGGCACAACACTTTAAGCTAACGTGTTGTGTCGTACTAGGAGATTTCATGTGCTAGGTTGTGCTCAAATGTTAATATGCGGTACTAGGTTGTGCTTGTGCTTATACAGCCCAATTTACACTTGTAAATCCAACCCAGTTACAATATTTTGAGCCACGAGGTAACACACATTTTTTTTTTCCTCACAACATTGAGTTTAGGTAACAGTTATTTTCTGAACTAATTCCAGTTGGTTAGAAGCCTTATGACTTGGCATTATTGAACCTTAATCATGGGAGATTGGCATCTATATATAAATGGACAAAGTATGTAAATCTAACTAAGAATCTTATTTTGGGAAAACAAGAATCTAAGACTAGTGAAGGAATGATTCTTCTCTTGATTTATATTTCTTTAAATCACACAGATCTGTGGATATGGGGTTATCACATGGATACATTTATGGCAAACTAAAACAATTCTAAATTAGGACTAAATCAAGATTATTAAATATAATATTTACTACTTAAGTCAATGATATTTCATCTAGGTTTAAGGATGTAATTTTTAATTAGCTTACTAATATGGGGTTGTTTTGAGGATTTAGGATAAGTTTAGAGGGTCTAAGAATCAGTAGACACTGAAATTTGTAGGCTGGTGGTGGTGGAATCTATGATTACTTGGGAAAAGGGAAGGAAGAAAAGTCACTGGAAAATACTAATAAAAAAAGAAATCACTTATTTTGTTTGTCAAGAAAATGTGACTAAATTCCAGTTCTTCTTTAGTCAAATATTTCTGTTTTCTTTACATAATTGCCCTCCTATTGTAAAATAATTTTCTTTATACTCTTTGTTGGTTTTGATTTAGTTTTCCTAGTAAACATTTGTGAATGTTTTTGTATAGTCATGTCAGGCACCATAGCCTAGAAGTAAAATGAAATCTCCCTGGATAAAACAAGAGAAATCACTAAAAATAGGTTATTTCGTGTAAGTTTTACGATGGAATCCAACATATTCTAAGCTCGTAAAAAATGTGGAATGTCATGTCTAATGTATTTCAAGTTGGCGCATCCATATTTTCCCAAGGCATATTCTATAGATTTGTGAAATGGTATGTGGGATTCAAAGATATAGAAGTCTGATTAGTGTTAAAAAATAGCGTGCTAAAAACCGAAAAACGCTACTCAGAATAGCGTAAGTCAAGTGCAGAAAACTATTCTTAATTTGAACCATGCCAAAATATTTTAGTCAAATACCGTTGACCAAGTCAAATATTATTCTTTTTCACTTTAAACACCGCTTGGATTAGCGTTTCTATGATTCTATCATAAGAATTTAGCTTTCATGAACAATTCCAAATAGTGAGCTATATGGAAGATGGAACATGTAATTCTTCCACCATAAGACTTGACCTTACTGCTTGACAATATGTTTTTATCTATTTATTTTCCTTGTTTTTACCATCGAATTTATCAACAACAAGTTTCCAATCACGAGTTTTAAATAATTATCATTAATCCTTTTTTCTTTTCTACCATTTGTGCTATTGCTGGTATTTGTTTTTTTATTTTGTACTTGTAACCGAGTAAATAACAACGAAAAAGGAAATTTAGTAAGAAAATTTCATATCCTTGTAATTTTAATTTCTTAAATTTTAAATCATAACAAAAATACAACAAAAAAATAATCATTTCAAAAAAAGTTTTTTTTTTTTTTGCAATTTCCGATAATGGCACTCTTGATATTAACAACAAAACCAAGTCTAAAAGCACTACACCGACTTCCTAAATGTCGATTAAATCCCACTAATTAATCCCTCTACTAAACAGTCTAGATTAATGTAATAATCTTTTTCTATCTTTATCTCAATCCCTCTCTCTCTGTATAAATGTATCAAACAGACAGAACCTGTATTTTCCTTTAATGGCGATCTCAATCTCCTCCACCAATCAATACAAACTCTAATATGGGTTTCTCATTTAGTACCAACAACAACAACAAAAACAACAGCAGCAGTGATGGTGGTGGGGGTGGAAGTGGAGGAGGAAGTGTTTCTCATCAAAACAGAATCAATAGTCCAAGATTTTCAGGACCAATGACTAGAAGAGGAGCTTCATTTAAAAGAACCCATCATGAAATTGATCTTCCAATCAACTCACCAAGATCTGATTCCACTAATAACACTCTTTTGAATGATGGGTCATCATCACAAATTAACAACACACAGCTCAATCATAGAAGTACTGGTGGCGGTGGTGGTGGTGGGTTGTTTGGGATTGGGAGTAGAAATGTTAGTAGAGAAAGGAAGAAACAACTGGGGCATTTGATGTTTTTGGTTTTCTGTGGTGTTTGTTTGTTTTTGGGTGTTTTGAAGATTATTTTTGCTGCTGGGTTTTTTGGATCTACTGTGGATACTTCATCTTCTTATCACCAGGTTAGATCTTCAAGCTGTTAATTTTTTGATTTTAGTGATGTGGGCATGTTTTGTAGTTGTGAATTTTCTGATTTTAGTGATATGGGCAAGATTTTGAAGTTGCAGACATTGAAATTTTTGGTTTTGTAATGTGAAATTTGACCGTGTGTTGTTGTTTTGAGATCTTGAAAATGGGTTGACCAAGGAGACTAGTTTGAGACCCTAATTTAAAGGGAATTTTGTTAAAATTAGAGGAATTTTAGTGCATTGATTTAGTGACACATGGTGTGAGGACGATAGGACGATAAAATGGTTTTGAAGGTTGGTGGGTTGAGGGAATCGTTTGTGTATTGTATTGTATGGTTTAGTGATTAGATTTTGTAATTGAATGTGGTAGGAAAGTTGGTGTTGTATGCTATTGGGATTTCATAGAGTGCTTTCTTCATTTGGTTAAGTTCAGTGACGATTTTGTAATCCTCGAAAACAAGAGCTTAGGAATCTATTGGTATATTGCTCACCCTGTATACTAATTCTGCATTTTAGCTTTCGGAGTTATGATTTTGGAGTATGCCTAAGTGGTTTATCATCGGGACATATAGTTATGGACTGAGGTTCCGTTGATGTTGTGTTTGGAAGCGTTTTAAATCGCTGTTTCTGAATTGCTTGTTGGTTTTCTATGGGCAATAGACGGGCATTAACGTGTGCAGACTGAAAAGGTTCTGCTGTTCATTGTTGGTCATGGTCATTTTCGGTTTCGGAAAATCCGTTTTTTAAAAATTGCATAGTGGTATGTTTTTTTTTTTTTTTTGTAATAGGTTGATTTTGAGGTTAGTGAATTGGTAGGTGAAGTGAAGTGTTTTCATTTGTATATTGGAGTGGTTAGTTTTTTATAAGTGGTGCAGTAGTCAAGATGATGTGATAGACCATTGGCCTTATTAAAAATGCGCTCACCATTCATATATTTATAGGTATATTACGGACTAGTTGTATGCTTAATCTCTAAATGGTTTATTGTCAATGCACATGGTTGATTTCTTTTCTTGTCATGTACTGCGGAATTCTTACTCGCGGTTTTCTTTCAAACTTTACCACTGTGCTTTTGGTGAGTAGGGTCTTTCTGGTACTTTTGCGACTGATCGAAGAATTTCAAGTATTGATGAACATGGAAAGGAGCAAAGTGGTATTGATGTTGAAAGAACTCTAATGACGGTAGATTCCGGAATAGAAGGTCATGGTCTTGAGAACAGTGTGGTTATGGTGAGTTCACATTTCTGCCAATAAAAACATTTTCTTCTCTTTTTCCAATTCGAAATTTTACAGATAGTACCACTATCATCGAGCTTTTTTCTTGTTTATCTTTTCAGCATTCAGGTATCTGGGCCAGGCCTGATAGTGAACATGTTAAACAGTGCATCAATCAACCAAAGACTCAGAAAAGTAATCAATCTGTAAATTCAAACTAGTTTATTAGAGAACACCTCAAAGATTCTAGGCTTCTCATGTATCCTATTTGTGTCATGCAGAGTTGGAAAAAAAGACGAATGGCTATATTCTCATAAATGCAAACGGCGGCTTGAACCAGATGAGATTTGGGGTGCGATTATTATGCTTTCTGTAATTTAAATAACTTTTTTCATGATTTATGACTAGCACTATGCTGATAACTTCAAGTTTTACGATGCAGATATGCGATATGGTTGCTGTTGCTAAGGTTACAAAGGCAACACTAGTTCTCCCTTCGCTTGATCATACCTCTTACTGGGCTGATCAAAGGTAATTTCGAAACTTAATGCGCATTTGCTTACTGTGTTGCAAAATATTTTGTTGATGCATTGGTGGACGTCTTTTTTCCTCCAAGTTTCTTAGGATATCTAGAGTTTAGTCATATGCAGCTTACCTACCTGAATTTTATGGCTTTGTTTGCAGTGGCTTTAAGGATCTCTTTGATTGGAAGCATTTTATAGAGACTCTGAAAGACGAAATTCATATTGTCGAGAGTCTCCCACCTGAATTTGCTGGAATTGAGCCTTTCGCGAAAACCCCAATATCTTGGTCCAAGGTAACACTACTTTCCTAAACTTGTTTTCAACCTAGACTATCTGTTTTTATGACCACCCAATCTCCTTAAAGCCGTGAATGTTACTGAATACTTTGAACACCTATGATTGGATTTACCACTGGTATATTGAGAGTCGATGATTGCTACCAACAGTGTCCAACAACACATGCTCCACTTATTTGACAGTCGGAATTTTTCTAATATCAGTAGCGTTTGAATTAACTTTTTGCTTAATTCAGGTCAGTTATTACAAGTCAGAGGTCCTCCCACTGTTTAAGCACCACAAAGTGGTATACTTCACCCATACTGATTCCAGACTTGCCAACAATGAGATACCAAGTTCTATACAAAAGTTGAGGTGCCGTGTGAACTACAGGGCATTGAAATATTCAGTTCCTATTGAAGAGCTTGGAAACACCTTGGTTTCAAGGATGCAACAGAATGGAAGCCCTTATATTGCTCTTCATTTGAGGTAAGTTCAATTAGACTTGTTTACCGTGTCTTTGAGTAGTTAGTTTGCCTTATTAACTTCTAAGCACAGAAACCTTCGGTTTTGTTTAAAAATACATTGGGCGACTGAAACTGAAGATAGACTAAATACGATCACAATTTATGGCGTACCCTAGTTTTGAACTTTAACCTAAAACCAGCTTGTGGGTTGGGTGCCCTAGAGCCGATATATGCATCTCCAATGTTTTGTAGGTTACTTGAGGCACATGGCATTATGGCATAAACAACAAGTAGACCATGACCGGCCAGCTTGAATCTCATTTCAAACCTTCACTTTTTTCTTCTAGATACGAAAAGGATATGCTGGCATTTACGGGCTGTGGTTATAATCTGACTGCTGAGGAAGATGATGAGTTGCGCAAGATGCGATATGAGGTCAGCCATTGGAAGGAAAAGGAGATAGATGGAGTCGAGCGGAGGACACTCGGAGGATGTCCCATGACTCCAAGAGAGACTGCACTTTTGCTTAAAGGATTAGGTTTCCCCTCTAGCACCAGGATCTACTTGGTAGCTGGTGAAGCTTATGGAAATGGAAGCATGCAATATCTTACAGACGAATTCCCTAATATCTACACACATTCCACACTTGCTACAGAAGAAGAGCTGAACCCTTTCAGGAATCACCAAAACATGCTTGCGGGGTTGGATTATGTCGTTGCCCTCCAAAGTGATGTATTTGTTTACACATATGATGGAAATATGGCCAAGGCTGTTCAAGGCCATAGACGGTTTGAGGGGTTCAAAAAAACAATTAGCCCTGATAGGTAAAAACTAAAACTCTAAATCATTTACCAGAACATATTGTTTGCTTCTCATTTTCTGTTGCTGACATACGGGTTCTTGTTTTGTTCTTTCTTTAAACAGGATGAATATTGTGAAACTTGTTGATGAACTTGATGAAGGTACTATCTCTTGGGATAAATTCAGTTCTAAAGTCAAAAAGCTTCACAGAAATCGAATTGGAGCTCCATATCTCAGGGAACCAGGAGAGTTTCCGAAGCTGGAGGAGAGTTTCTATGCCAACCCATTTCCAGGATGTATATGTGAAACCATACACCACACTACAAGTAAATGATAAATTACAACATGTTATTCAATTTGCTTCAAGCCTTCAACAGTGCCTCATTTTCTCCAAGCTCTAAGGTGAACAAGAACGGTTAAAGAAGCGCAGCTCATAATTCATGCTTACAGGAGGTAACTAACATCAACCAAATTTATTTGAACGGGTCTTTTCCTGATAGAACAAAACTCTGGTTGAGGTATTATGGCAACTAGGTACATTGAAAGTGTTGTAGATATGATGTCTATTATAAGAGTGAAAACAAAAAACCTCGGTCTTCTGGAGAAAGATTTTAGTCTCAGCAGAGGAGTCGATGAATTACTGCCACTCAGAAGTTTCATGTTGTACTTATGATCCAGGGTTACTCTGTCAACCGCGATCTGCTTCAGAGATGCCTTATAATACATTTTTTTGGGCAGAGAAGTCTAATATCTTCCCACGATATAGTGAATTAAGGGAATAGCTAAATCACCTTCAATTTTCGAATATAATGAATATAATTAGATTTATGTTTCCTCGTCTTCTCCAGTTGTCTATACTTTATTATGGTGCCTCCTACCATTCTTGATTCTTTATAAATATCTGAAAGGTGAAGTTAGCTGCTTGAAAATATGAAGACTTCAATGCATGCTATGTTCCGAATTTGATGCAGTGCAAACTGAATCCCAACCCATCCCATTTCATTTCTTGTTTGTTGCTGTCACAGAAAGCCCATCGAAGTGATGTCTGTGGTACAAATTATATAGTGCAGAGCTCATTTTGGTCCAGGTAAATGGTACATTTGTTCACATGTTGATATAATCTTTATTTTTAGCCCATCCATTATGCGAGTGAGAGTTCCATTACTCATTTAGGGCGCAGTGATTTGAAATCTGTTTCGTGGCCTAAACTTAGGGGTGATAATGGTCTGGATAGCCCGTATCTTGATTCCCGGATTCATCTCTGTAACGGGACCGGTGTTTTTTTTTGGGTCCTAACTCCCTAAGTTGGGTGGCGGCTTCAACTTATTAATATTTCCACGTGTATTTTCCATTTTAGATATTTAGAGATCTTAACGGATTTCGACGGTATCTACAATCCGCAACCTTGTTGCTTTCCTTGGGCACACAAACTAATTGCCATATGTAAAGAAGCTAGGAGAGTTTTTATTACCAGAATCATATTATGGAGTCTCCAATCAATATTAAAAGACTCTTTATTAATTGCATCGGTAACCAGCTTTGAGACAAGCTGCAATTGCACCGCTTGTACTCCCAGATCTTTAGCCCATTTGAGAGCTTCCTACAAGCCTTTGCATTCCGCTTGTTCTGCACTAACTGCATCTGCTAGGTAGGGGTGGGACTTGGGTTGGTTGGGCGGGTTAGAAGGCATGACCGAGGAAGATCCGATCTAGGAACCCTTTGCCCAGATTGCCCATCGAACCCGTGGAACGCATGGAGATACGACCAAAGTCCTCCCAAGTTATGTTCCTCAGATTGGCCCAAGTTTCGTTCGACATATGAGTTTGTTAATATGACTAACTGGCATATCTCCCTTTGCTGGTGGTGCTGCTCTTGTGCCTAGTCGTGCTATCTCTAATGCAGTTACCCGGAAACACAAGAAATATTTTGAAAAATGTCGTTCTCAGGGTTTACAGTTTGGGGGTTTTAGCCTTCACCACACTTGGAGAGCCTGGTGAGGATTTTGTTGCTTTTCTGAAGAGACTTCGGTCCAGCATAGCTAGCCATGACTTCAATGCGAAAGTTAGTAATTATATTTTTCATAGAATTGGGGTTGTTATTTCGAAAGGGATCGGTGCCCAGCTTGTTGCTCGGTTACCAACCAACTCTCTTATAATTGAGGATGATGATTAGTTTTTATAAAGTGGAATCATATCACCAGATTTGTTCATAGCTTCTTGGTCCCCAGAGTTGCTGGTAGTGAAGAAAGTCATGGAAGTATAGGAAATTCTTGCTTCTCAAGCTTAGAATTGGCCCTTCCTCATGACTTTTTATACTACATTTTCTGGTGTACTTAGTGGTTCATTTGATGGAAGAAGTGTTGGTACTTCGCTTCCTAGGCCAAAGGAATCAGTTGATGCAGGTGGAAACGGTCTTGGTTTAACGAGATCTGGACTGGTTGGTTGAGCAGGAGCGAGTCTTAGTACATAAAGTGAAGATTCCGCTAGGCTAGTTACTGATTCTAAAGCTTGCTTTGTTAGGTCAGGTAGTGAAAGTGTTCTTGGTTCAATGATAAATGGCTCTATAAACTTAGCTAGGCTAGAAAAGGGTTCTACGCTTAAGAAGTATAGACCCGAAGGTTCAAGTGATCGCGAAATGGGTAGTGATAGTGGTTAAGTTGCTGGATATCTTTGCAATTTTAATTTTCCTCGTGGTAATTATCTCCAAATTTTGGGATTGTTCCAATTGGAATCTTTCTTTATAATAAGAGACCCAAATCGCCACATGTCGTAGCCATAATCATTCTTGAATCTGGTGAAGCCATGTCAGCATTAATTTTCCATGTCATCGCATTTTAATTGGTTGCTCCAACCTCTTGATTATATTACCATAAGATACAATCCAGTTGGCAATTTAAAGAGATACTACCATAACACACAATCAAATTGGCGACTCCAAAAGATACATCCATTGGACACAATTCCAGGAGATATTAACATAAGACATAATTTAATTGATAACTACAAAGAGACGTATTACACTAAAATCACTCAAGTTTTATCAAAGAAAATCTAGGCCATTTAAGCATGAGACGTGTCTTTGTTTTCTTAGCATGGGACGTGTTTGTTGGATATTTTCAATAACATATAATATAAAATGGTTTTCGGTTTTGGTTTTCCGCTATGACGGGGAGCATCCTGTGTTGAATAGACACAATGGATGTTAGTTGGAGATGAAGAGACACCTCTAATAGGTGTGACGATTCATAAAAGACACAACATTCCCAATAGACACCTTATGTGTCTTTTGGAAGTGAAGAAGCATCTCCAATAGGCATGAGTTCCCTCTTAAGTAGTGATGATTTTTTTCCTTTCTATTCATACAATGGAAAACACATCAAAATCTCTGATTTCTTTTCTCTCTAAGCATCATCAGAATCTAATTACTTTGTGTTCTTGGTTGGGTCAAGGGAGTACAACTCTTGAATCCAATTACGTTGTTAGGGCTTCATTGTATCCTGAAAGCAATATTTCGCTGACCGGTTGTACTCACCAAATTTTTGGAATGGTCGAAATAATTGCTGAAAAGAATCGCAAGGCCTTGAAGCTCCAGTGATACAACATTCTTTTCATTCTTGTTAGAATATAATTGGACACTCAAGATCAATGGGTGCGCACCAGGCTTGTTAGCCTATATCATTAGTCCTAGTAGTTACTAAATTGATCTTGAATTTTAATTTATTTTGAAAAAGAAGTGTCCAAAATTTCATTCTGAATTACTATCTTGTTGGCCCTATAGGTCACAAGTTTTATCTTTTTGGAGTTTTATTTGCATATTTTATATTATTTTGGTTGAACCAATAAAATTTATGCTTGATGTTAAATTTGTATGTCAGCTAAACAAGAATTTTATTTCTTAGGATTTTTTTTTATGGCTCTTTAAGTCAATATTCACTGTCCAACCTTGTATTGTAAACAACCATAAATTATTATAAATATATATCATCGAATTAATCGGATAATACTTTACGAAATTTGTGAGATGAAAATATTTCCGCCATAATCAGGGGGAGACTATACACTACCAGCAAAGTTGGTGTTCATTAACTTAAAAGTTATATCAATTTGTCTCCCATCACGATCGAATCGATTAAGGATGTCATAATATGATTGGCATGAAATTTTGCTTTTATATAAGCTTTTGCCTCTTAAGAGGAAACCAGTCACATCTAACATATAAGTAGCGTTCTATAAGAGGCTACAGGTAGTGCTCCAATTGAGTCTACTATATTATAATTCATGTTATCAAATTTAATATCTTCTCACTTGATAATGATGAGATTATAATGACCGCGGACGCTGGTACCAGTTGATTGAGTTTTTTTTCAAGATATGCATACACTGGAAAACTTTGTGGAATCGTGAAAAGCTAAATATGGTCGAATATTCATTTACAGTAGCTACTGAAATAAATGATGGTGGTTGTAAACCACTCTGCAGAGAGAATATCGACATATGTGTTTGGTTGGCATACAATCCAAATTAGATTGGATTAGTTTCTCAATTGACGCAATTTTGGATCCAAGACTTAACACCTTAAAATTTCCAAGCATATTACTTAAAGGATGGTGTACTCATAATGCGTTATACGAGAAATGTGTTCCTTTTTAGGACGATTTAAGGGTTTTTATTTTTGCTCAAACCCTAGGATTGATTCAATAAATTTTTGTTCTCTATGTATAATGCTTTTGGCGTGGTAGTCCTTGAATGACTCATATTGCATTTACACGAGAAAATGTGATTGGGAACATATTCAAATTTGTAATCCTTGTAGGATTCAAATTATATTCAGACAACCACCTAACTCGATTGTGTTAGATTTTAACAATCCTTTATGTGTTTTTAGAAATTTGGTACAAAACCAAAAATCCGGATTAATTAGTTGATGATATCAACATTATAGGTATCTTGAGGAGTCCTTAAAAACATAAAAATTCATGCTTTAGCAGCATAAATTTTATTTTTTAAATTTGCAGTTAAAATATTATGGTTGCTTAAAACTTGTCTAGAATATAGACCATAGTTATGATTTTGATGCTTGTCTTCTCTAAAACTCATATAGTTGGGTTAGCATCCATATTTACGTCAAAAGTTGTACTCTTTTTCCTTCATTTCAGGTTTTTCCCCATTTGGTTTTCCTGACAAGGTTTTAACGAGGCAACATCTCGTTGACGTTTAATTTTCTTTCAAAAATGTTGATTATTGTGCTCTTTTTCCTTCATCCAATTTTTTTCCCATTTGGCTTTACTGGCAGGGTTTTAGTGAGGCAAATGTATTCAACATGGTGGTCTTCCAAGGGGGGGTTGTATGGATTTTGGTTATTTGGTAGATTCCCACCATTAACTAGGTCACTTTGTTAGACCACATCAACATAACTATCTCCTGTGAATTTGGATATCATTCTGATCCATATAAGGTATGACTACAAATTTTGCACACCTATGGTACTGTAAATGCGTATTGGTACTTTGTTGAAGAAACTACATCAACTATTTCTGCAAATCATCTTCGAGAAGCTAGCAATCCAAGAATCAAGTCCTCAATGTATTTGAAGAAGCATGAAGACTCAAGAACACTATCATTAGAAGACTAACACAAAATAAGACTTCATCAACTGGAAAATTTCTCTCGAAAGCATTCTATCTCAAGCATTAAAGAAATTCATTCATCGAAATTGGGAAATCTCGACTTGAAGATTTGTAAGCCAAGATTTAACTGTAGTGCGTATCAAGGGGAGCATCAAATTAGAAGGTATTTTACTGGACTATCACGTTGTACTCTTTTCCTTCATCAAGGTTTTTCCCACTGGGTTTTCCTTGTTAAGGTTTTAATGAGGCAACATATACATGTCCATCTTTGTACTAAGTTTACTCACAATTGTTCTCTTTTCCCTTCGATTAAGTTTTGTCCCTTTGGGGTTTCCTATCAAGGTTTTAACGAGGCAATTAGGTTAGACACAATGTCATCAGGGGGAGTGTTATAAACGTGTAATTATGTTAAGAATATCTAAGGTAAATATCGTTTATTACTTGAATGCCCTTGTGTCTAGCCCTATAAATAGAGGCTCTAATGTTTGTCTATCAGATTGATTAATGGGAATTCTCTCTTCTTTTTCCTCTTACTTTTGTGCCTCTTTCTCTATTTTACAAGAAATTAGTCTTATATAATTATATCATAGTTCTTCGGGTTGGGTGGGTTATTTGGGTTAGAAATATTTGTGCCCATGCTTGCCCAAATTTAGCTCGGGTTTATAAAATTTATGGCCAAGTTTGCCCAAAATTTTGAAATACGTTGCACATGTCCGCCCAACGTTCAGGTTAGGCATGGATTGGGTGGGTTAACCTACCCCAAGTCCCCCCTAGGTATATGCATTTTGAGCACCTGTGCGTCCCTGCATTATCACGAAGTATTAGTCCAATACCAGTATTATTAGAATAACTACCATCAGAATTAATTGATAAAACTCCAAGGGGGAGTTGTCCAGTGAATATTGATTCTCTTTGCGAGTACCCAAGTTCCTACAAGTGGGAGTCCCATTAGGCAATTACCTTGTTTGGTCAGGAAGGGAACAAAATAACATTCCTTGACAGTAATAGAGAAACGATATTTTTGCTTGTGGCCGGGATCTTCAACGTTGGTTGTTATATGGGGTTATGAAATTCTGGGAGTTTTTTTTTTTTTTTTTTTTTTTTCCAACTTGGCATAGGCCCGTTCTGCCCCCTGGCAGCGTAGCCACCGAGCCTACTCCCCTGAGCAGACCCGGACCATTCCCCACAACAAAGATATAAGTATTTACATAAGAGGAGTATTTCATGAGATCTCAAAACTCGTGAGCGGAGACTCGATCCGCTGACCTCCTACTTGAGAGTCAGACTCCTGGCCAATTGGGCTAACTCCCGATGGTTATTCTGTGAGGGTTATCGGTGCCAAGTGAACAACAATTTTTCTTTTCATTTTTGTCCGTTTCACTTGTATAGAATTTGGTAGTCCTTGTTGACTAAAGTTTCCTTGCAAATCTACCCAACCCAAAATTTACTGTAACCCAACCAAAAACGTTTCCTTTGATAAAAAGTTTGACTGCTAGAGTCAACATTGTGATCTTTTTTTCTTTTTTTTTGGACAATCAACATATTTCAATTCATTGAAATCAAAATCGTGATTACATGTTCGCTTACAAGAATAAAAAAAACATCAAAATACAAAATAATCAAAACCCTAATACAAATAAGGACATGAATTACAAGTAGATCGTGAAGACAAAGAGCCAACAAAGAAGTCCAAAAGAATTTTATTTATAAGGGAGGGGTGATGGTATATCCGGAAATAAAATCCGACCATTTAATCTAATGGTGGGTTTGGATGTAGAATTTTAAAGGTTATGGGTTCAGGTGATTTGGTAGAAATACGTTTCCCTCTGTATGTTTGGTTGCCCAAATCCTTGGAAACATGTTTCCTATGGGATTCAGTTTTCCAGCAAATCCCCTAAGATTTGCTGGGAAACTTATCAAGGGATTTATGGTCCCACTTTTTTTTAACTCTAAATCCCATATATATGCAATTTTAAGATTTGAGGGTAATGCCAAACGGTATAAGACTTTAATACAAGAAAACTCTATAAATCCTAAGAATTTTTATTGAGTTACCAAACACACAAGGAATTTACATGAATCCTAGAATTTGTAATCCCATGGGATTATAAATTCCTGGAAATAGTGAATTCTGTAAACAAACCCACCATAATTGTATTCTTCTTCTTCGATAAGAGATGATCCTAATACAAAGGAGTACTTTGTCCATAAATTTTTCGACCCACACGAACACGGATGCCGATTCAAAGCGATGTCGTGATGAATCGTCGATATTTTTGAATCAAGAATAGCAAACCACGAACCAGCCATTAAAATTTGAAGAACTCGCCCCATTACGACGAAGAAAAATCGTCCCAAAACGACGAAGAAATATATCGAAAGACACCAAAAACGATGTAATAACATCTTATTCAATTGCCTACTACCAAAAACTTTAAAAGAAAACCAATCCTTGCCCAGATCTGGCCCAAAATGACCAAATCTTAGCAAGGTGGCTAAAGGGTTTTTTTTGTTTTGTTTGTTATTTTTTTCTTGAGAAAGGGAAGAGGATCTAACATTGTGATCTACCCTTTACTTTAGCGCCTACATACTGATCCAAAACTTGTCCTGCAATTTTATGGGCTTGGGCCAAAATCTACTTACAACCGGGGCAGTGATCTAAAATCTCTCTGGTGACCCAAAGGTCCCAAACCTAAGAAGATAAAAGAGTTCATATTAATCAATTCGATCGACTCCCCTTCCCCCTAAGCTAACTATTAGGGTTTTCCTTCCTTCTTCTTCAAGAAAAGAAAAAAAAATATGAATCAAATATCTACAAAATTTTCTTCTGTATGCAGATCATCATCTCTCTTAAGAAAAAACTCATTAACAAGATGGTCACCATCTTCAAAACACAGATCTTCTTCTTCTTGTTCAAACCCATTAACAGTATTCATCTCGAAATTCCACAACAACACATTTAATTATCCTCCTCAAAAAATCCTTTCAATCCCTACTAGAAACCATATCCGGAAGTGCAGTGGAGAAGTAACATCAGCAGAATGTAACATTGGCGACGATGATCTGAAACAGGAGATTTGCTGTATCGAGGACGAATTAATAGAAGCCGAGATAAACGTAGATGATAGTTGTTATGATAGTACCAAATCTCCTCTTGATGCTGTTAAGATTCCTTCCGACATGTTCAACGCCTTCATGGAAAAATTTGGTATTAATAACCAGGGAAAAGCTGGGGATGGGGATTTTCCGGCCCACCTGGAGAGATTCAGAAAAGATATTGAACGTTTAGAAGAAAGAGTTGATGAAATGGTGGCCCTTGGGGAGTTTGTTGCAGCTGGTGGAGTACCTCATCTTAGGGATGAGTTCCTTGAGTTCCAGGATTGGTGTGATGCTCGCGGAAAGGGAGGAGAGACTTTCGAAAATAATATGGAGATTTTTGCATCGCTGCAGCAGATGGAGATAAAAAGCAGACTCATGAGGCAATTAATTGAGGATGTTGATAGGAAAAGGAAAAATCGGACTCTCAATCAACAGTAGCCAGCTTTGGGGCTGTTAAATGGACAACAAGAAGAATTGTCTGTAACTGATGTCGCAAGGACGCAAAATTGTTTCAGGTTTAGCAAGGAATGCGGAAGAGTTTGGAAGTCTTTGGCCGAAGCTGTCAAGTGGCTGATAATCTAGTAAAAGATGTTAGATTAGGGTAACTCAATTTTTTAGGATTCATCATGATTCACATCTATGCTTAAAAACTCTCATTAGTGAAAAACTAGGTGTGTCAATTTTTTTAAACTATTTATTAAATTAATTCAATCCGATAATTCTATTTATAAGTTGCCTATCCTTGTTTATGATTCTCTTCTCTAAACTAAAGTTGAGCATATCTGTTGGATTATAACATTTAGCTGCTGAAATCACACTTTTGCATTTCTGTTCTTTGTATATGTTCCTCTTCCACACTGCGCAGGCGCAGCTTCTCTGTGGTATTTTTCGTTTTTCTAAGAACAAGGATTCCCAAGGAAGGAATCCTACAGAGAAATTAAACAAGGAATCCTAAAGAAATAGGAACTTCATGAAAGATGAGCAATCCAACAACATGGCATACCTTCAGAACTAAATTTTCCATCTTCTCCTTTCCAATTCAGATTTCTTTGTAATTGATAATTTTAGCAGACTTTCAAGCAACAAATTGTTGTTGAACTCACTATTATAGTTGACTTGGATGCATGCCTGCATCTAATTCCGTGTTCAATGACCCCATCGTACGCAACTTTGTCTCTTCTTCAGAAACCGGCATTTCAAAAACAAGCCATTTGCCCCATGTGATGATTCTTACTTTCGTAGTCCATTGCTTGTTTACCCATTTGCTTACATGTGATTAAGGTAAATTATGTGTAATCTTTTGGAAACAAGTGATCCTTTGTTCCAAGACATTAAGATATTTAGGAACCAATCCCTACCCCATATTTTGTGTTAATTCGATCTGCAGAAACTGTAATTTGGTGGTAGCTATGGTGGCAAGAAGAAATAATTCAGCTATGCTTTGGAGGGATGCAATTTTTGTTCAGTCTGGCTATTGCAAAATTCCAAGGCAGCAGATCTTTGCCCGCACAAAACTATGAATTTCTACTACTTCTCCACACATCCACTTACATTAGGAAATTTAGATAGCAAGAAACTGAGCCATTCCCACTTTTCGTTATATGTATGAAGTTTTACCTAATATACACGGATCTACACGCATATTATTGATCAGTCACTTTGGCTTTTTCACACACCATGCCAGTTAATCCCAAAACAAGAAATCCCAAAACAGGACATTGAGAAAACAAATGAAATCCTTAAGAAACGGTCGGTTACAAGAAAATTACCAGAATAAACTAGCTTTTCCGGAATTGATCCTTCTTCTTCAATCATGATGATTACTGTCAGGCGAGTTACCAATGCAAAGTACACATATGGGTTCTTTTTTGTGTGTTTCTTCCACTGCTCCATGGGGCATGACATTCAGTTTAGAACCCATGGTTTTCCATCTAGAGTTTCAACTGATGCCGCATATTATACCTAGCAGTATTGCGAGCGATTCCTCCGCCGCTATCCACACTATTAGGTTTCCCAAAGAGAAAAAAAATGAATCAAATTTCTTCAAGATTTTCTATGTGCTGCAGAACACCATCACTGTTAAGAAAAACCCTATTTAAAAGATGGTCACCATCTTTAAATCCCAAATCTTCTTCTTCTTCATCAAAGAAAATAAAAGTATTTGTCTCAAAACTCCACCACCACACTTTTAATTATCCTTCTCCTCCTCAGACACCACAAATCCTTGGAAACCACTATTTCAGGAAATTCAGTGGAGAAGTAGCATCAGAATGTGACTTTCGAGATGATGATTATCTGAAAAATGAAATTCGGAAAGTTCAATTTGAACAATGGGGTGTTCCGTGGAGCATAGAAAGAAGTTATGGAGCTTCTCTTTACGCTTTCGAGGATCTGGCGGAAAACTTCAATACCTTAATGGAAAAATTAGGTCTTCCGACTCTTGACGATAATGAAAAAGAAGCTGCTGATTATGATAGTTATCCGCATCACCTACAGATTCAGAAAAGAAATTCAAGATTTAGTAGAATCCGTTGAGTTGACCGTGGCCTTTGAGGAGTTTGTTGCAGCTGGTGGAGATTGTCGTTGGGACCACTTCATGGAAAATTATCGGTGTATGCTAAAATATTCTGAGATTCTTGGATCGTTGAAGAAAATCAAGATAAGAAGCAGGCTTATGAGGGAATTTATTGGTTATCCTTCTTCTCCACAAATCCCTGCAAACAACCATTTAAGGAAATTGACTGAAGGAGCAGAAGAATCTAACCTTGTTGATGATGATTATCTTGAAAATAAAATCTGGGAAGTTCAAGTTGAACAAATGAATGCTCAGGGTGATGTAGAAACACATGATGTACCTCCTCTTGATGCTGTCAAGTTTCTTGCAGACAAATGCAATGCCCTAATGGAAAATCTGGGTCTTGAAACTCTTGATGGTAATGAAAATGATGGTGATTATCCGCAGCAACCGTATGAATTCAGAGAAAAGATTGAACATTTAGAAGAAACCGTTGATATGACTGTGGCCTTTGGGGAGTATGTTGCAGCTGGTGGAGAAGCTTATTGGCAACCTCGGTGTATGATAAAATATGAGGAGATTCTTGCATCGCTTCGGCAGATGAAGATAAGAAGCAGGCTTATGAGGTTTTTAATTGAGGAAACATCAGATTCTCAATCAACAGTAGCTTAGATGACGGGTTGTTAAATTTACACAAACAGCGTCATTTAGAATTGCTTGCTTAAAGCTTTTAATAAACAAGGCGTGTAATCTTTTTAAGTTCATTAAATCAATCAATTTGTTTGGTTAATAGATCCAATGGGTTTGAGAGTGAGGAACAAACCTCTTGGTAGAGTAATCTCCTTATTAAACAGTACTTTCAGTATTCCAAGCCTCTCGGATACTCATCAGATGGATAAGCTAGGTTTCGATAACACATCAAGCAAGGTTTGGGCAATTAAGCAACACATACTCCACTTTACTTTGAGTTACCAGTGTTAAAGCAAAACTAAATTTTTCTAGGGATGAGAGTTTCGAGAGATTTAGTGGCAATCGAATTAGCAGAAGGATTCATAACATCCCACTAACAAATAGGTGCATATGCAACCATTGTACAAGGATAAGGCTGGAAAACGGAGGAGAAATCTCCGCAAAAGTTTCTCCCTAGCAAGTCGAAGTCATCTTTTCTTCCCTCAAAGGTGCTGGCGCTGTTTAGAAATTTTCAGTAAAATGTTAATTGTAATCCTATGTAAAGTTATAAACAGTGATGTTATGACTATAACAAAAAATAGTATATTTGAGATCGATCTTAAATGAGGGAAGGGAAGGGACGGTGGCAGTTGGATTGATAAATGGTACAAAAGAGAGAATAGGGATAAGTCGGCAGGGGTTATCAGTGCAAATGTTTTCATAGAATCATATGGAATTTGGTAATCTTCGGTTTTTAACCCAACCAAAACTTATTGTGAGTCTCAATCGTCCCTTTGACGAAACATTTATTACATGTTTGATTAGGGGGGTTGTTAATCTAGTACAAGATGTTAGACTCATGCCTAACTCAACTTTCTATGGTTCATCATGTATTTTTGTAACTATTCGTTAAATCAATTTAATTTGCTAATTTAATTCAGATAATCTTATTGATTACTAGTATTTGTTTTTATAATTAGGTACAATTGTATATATATTAGTCTAGTAGAAATGTAGAACGTCATTTACAATTCTATATAACCACATAAAATTGCAATTGGTGTTAGGATTAGTAACATTGTCAAGATGGCATTATATTTTATTTACATTGGCAGTAGAAATCAGAATTGCTCTCATAGGATGAGATGTTGAAAATAAAATAAGCTGAACTCATGTTCTAGTACAATGGAGTTCACTACTGCTCTCTTTTTCATGGTGAGACCTACACTGATCCAGGGTTACTCTATCTACCACGATCTTCTTCAGAGATACCTTATAATACATTTTTTTTTCTTCCCATGATATAGTGAATTAACAAGATGCTGCTTTTCTTTTGTGCAGGAAAATAGTAGCTAACTGAACATTTCAGTTCACCGATAAAGCTTGTGAATATGTTGAAACCTATGGCTTTCCAAAAGGGTTTATTATTTTTCTAGATTAAGATTCCAATGAAATTATTGGTTCATAAATATAGCTTGTTGACGTGGGTCTCTATTATAGTCATACTGTACTCACAATTTCATATAATTGTGAATGAAATTGAAGCAAAAGTTGTATGTAAAATCAAACAAGTTTTCAAAAATTGGAAGAAGCATCTAACTTGCAGATAGGGCAAGGCTTTTTCTGGTGCTGCAAGTAAGCATTTCATGGACCAAAATCATCATCTCCTCCCCTTTTAATTAGGTATGTCAATGGATAACCGAATATTCGATATCCGTCCGAGACCGTTCGAATCGTTAGGATATTATCCGAAATTTCGGATATTCTTACTTATCGGTAACGGATACGGAAAAGGCATTAACCTATAGGATAATATCCGATATCCGTTTAGAATGCATCTGCAATTATTTTTTATTTTTTGAATAATATATTTAGTTGTTAACCAGGCAGTATATAAAGACGTAGAAATAAAAATATTATGGAAGAAAAAAAAAACAATTAGTTTTGTTGGTTGTGAGAAAAGCGGAATTTTTTTCAAATCTGGTACAGAAGATTTGAGTTTTGTTTAAATCTAATGTAATAATAATTTATAAAATAATTTTTTTGCATTTAATCATGGTATTTGGTTGAATTTCCATAAGGTTTCTTTGATTTTTTTTTGTAATTTATGAAACCTACAAAAATACTAAAAAAGAATTTAAATTATTTTTATTATAATGAAATACTATAGGATATTATCAGATATCCGTAATTATTATCGGAACAGATACAAAAAATATTTTTGAATATCCGTCGGATACTATCGGATATTCGGTAATCCTTATCGGTAACGGATACGGTAGATGCTATATCTGTTTCGATAAGTACCGTTGACAGCCCTACTTTTAATGAGAGCAAAACTAATCAAAAGTCAAAGAATTAACTCTGTTTGATCAAATCTTAATCTCCCTCTTTTCTCTCTACATAGCCGTTTTTCCCAAATAATTATCTGAAACTTTTGTTCTTCAATTTTCTTCATCTCCAAACCTAGATTTGCTCGGATATAATCTGGGATATCAGATTTTCCGGGTAGATTTGGGTTTGTGTAAATAGTATTTAATGCTTTCAATAAAAAAATCACAATTTTTGTGATTTTAGGTTTTAGTTTTTATCTTTCTGATGGGTCTGATGGCATATCTATGCTATCAAGATTTGTTATCTAATAGCCTTAATGGCTTTCTCTGGTGGTGGTGCTGCATTATAATCAAGTATGTTTTGAAAGAAGACGATCTAATTCGGCAAATAAGATCGATTTTGATCGCTTTGATATCAGTTTGGGCATATTACTTCTTTTTTATGGAAGCATCTGACATATATGATGTCAATGATCAAGATTCAAAAGATCAAGAAACAAAATGGTTTGAAACCATTATCAGGATGTCAATTTCTTCAGCAGAATGCAAAATCTAAGTACAATTTTCTTCTTTCGTTTCTTTAAGTTTCGAAATTTGTAAATTTAGTACTAATTCTTATTTTCTGTTTTCTGATGTAATTGATCATGATGTAATCAAAATTTCATATTAATGAAATTACGAGGCATTGCCTTTTTTCTTCAAAAAAAAAAAAAAAAAAAAAAAAAACCTCTGTTCGATCCCCTAACAATAAAGAAACGAAATTGGTGGTTTTTAAAGAGAATGCCAATGGATTGAACCCAAGTGAAATTTCGCTTCATTTTCGGGTTTCTCTTTCCAATGAAATGACCATTGATGTGCAAGTTTCCATCTGAGACTAAACAAAAATATTGGTTTTTTTTCCATGGAAGTAGAAGGTGATTCCGTCTCCACCGACAAACCGTGGGTCCTGACACACGGCGCCTGGGTAGTTACAGCCTAGTTTGAATCACAACAGGAAAGAAATATATGTCAACAACATTACCTTCAGTGATTAAACATGCAAGTGTAAGTGCATGTTAATTTGCAAGTGTTTTTTTAACCAAAACAGGGAAAAGCAATAGTTTTCTGAACCGCAAAATAAACACTAGTACTTACTACAAACAGGTTTGCAGGTGGCACACCTTTAAAAACCACTAATTTCTTATATAATTTATGTAAATACATAACAAAAATCATCAAATGATCATACGTCCATTTTCAGAAAACTAAAATTTGGGGGATTTTGTGTTTGCCCCCAAAATAAATAGCTATTTTACATTTCCCCCTATTAAAAATGCTAATAGGTGAAACCCCCTCTCTGTTATAACTTCCGTTAACGCTGGTTAATAGTGCGCGTGCCACATGCGTGTGTGTAAAATTATAATATTAAGTTCAAAATTAGAGGTTAAAACACCGAATCCCTTTCTTCTTCTCGGTCTCCGTCTCTGTCTTCATCTAAATTCCCCTGCAACTACAGATATCAAATCCTAAGCTTCAGATCGAAGAAATAATGATTATCATGATAACCTTTCACAAGAGCAAATAGAGTAAAAACTATGATCGTAGTGGCTAATCATTTATCATCACCTCATAATAACCCAACAGATTCGCATCACCACCTCATACTCGTATACCACCACCAGCACTAGAATTTATCAGCTAATAGCCCCGTTTAGGATCTCAACTTTTATTAAATCATTCACCGTTAGCATCAATTGGTTGGCCGGTGAGTTAATTTGACAACAATATTTGTAACTTTTAATCTGGACAAACATGGATGACTGGTGAGAATTTGTGGAAATTTGGATAATAAGTTTAAGCAGCGGTTACAAGGAGAGAGATAAAATACTGTCGTTTATATAATTGATGAACAATTGAGATTGAAGGTGTTTTGGAGTTCTGCCGAGTGTAGAAAAATGGGTTAGAATAAAGTTAGGAACGGATTCATTGGAGATTTGGATGAAATTTTAGGAAATGTTTCGCTGGAATATCAGTTTAAAACTGCTGTTGTTGCCGTTGATAATGGAGATTGAAGGTGTTTTGCCGTAGATGAAGTCTTTCTCTGTGGAGAGCTCAACAGAGACGACGACGGAGATGACGAAGAAGAAAGAGATGTTATCCTCTCTCTGTCTATTTTTTATTTTATTATTTTTATGCTTAAGCTTATTTTGGAATTTTTACAGGTATTTACTTATTTATTTATTATACACACGTGCACAATTAACTCTATAATAACGGCAGTTATAACGGATAGGGGGTTTCACCAATTATAAATTTAAAAGGGGTAATGCAAAATAGCTATTTGTTTTTAAGGGAAACGCAAAATCCCCCCTAAAATTATGTTCCACAGACAAAATATGAATGCGATTTGATTCTCTATCAAACTAAAATACGTCCATTTGATCAACAGTTGATATTAGTTAATTCTATCTACATAATTTTAGTGATTGATGTCCTTATCTATCTACATAATTTTGATAAAAATATGAGTGTCCTACTGCAGGGTGGGGGCCTATTAGCCCTGTAGTTACGATCTATTGGTGATCTTCATTTCTCAGATCAAGTATCATTGATCATTAGGTGAGCAATTTATCGAAATAATTTTACCATATTTGCGCTCACATTATCCTCGACGCATATATACGAAATACATGTTCTGTGACATTTTCACATTGTAAAGAGGTTTGCACGCACATTATCCTCGACACATATGCTTAAACTTCAATATTTCCTCTAAATTATCCTATGTATATATGTATGTTCCCTATATGATTGGTTTTGTAACAGTTGTTACTAATCTTATTTGTATTATAACGCGCGCGTTACATCCCCAGGACTGTCTACATCGATATAAGATAGGTCCAACAAAACAAATGATTTAAAAAAACCTCAAAATCCCAAAATTGTCCGAAATAACCCTTGTTTTTTTCGGCCCAAAACTAAAAGAACAACTAAACACTCACATTTCCACGATTCCAACGTTCTTCTTTTTCCTATTCTCTTTCCCTTGCTTCTCGAAAATCAAAAACAGATCTACGAAATCGTTTTTCTTTCGTTTGAACTGATAAAAAATCGATTCTCCTGAAACCTAAGATTAGAAATCAAAATGAAACAAATTATGACCTAAAATCAAAAGAGTAGAAACCAAAATCAGAAAATCTGGTAAAAATGGTGAAGAAAAATGCTCAACAAGTGAAGAAGAAAGATGAATTTTTCTGTAAAACGATCAAAAATATTCCAAAAGGTAAATTGAATCTTTTGTTTTATGTTCTTCGTAAATTATTAAGTGTTTGAACTAACATGGATCGACGTTTTATCTGTTTGGATTCATCATCGTTTTATCTGTTCTTCGTAAACTAATCAATAGTGATGAATTGCTTAGTAAAATAATTACTCGTGTTGATCTTATTTAGGCTGAAACCATTTTTTGAGCAAGTAACTCTAGTCAAATTTGGTTACAGTATTTTCACTTTTGTCAAATTTGGTTCCACCAAAAATCTGTTGGTGTGTTGATTAACTCTGTAGTTTTGATGAAACCATTGTTGGTTGCATTATTTTCAATTCATATAATTTGGTTCCACCAAAACTCTGTTGGTGTGTTGATTAACTCTGGTATTTTTGATGAAACCAAAAATGGTTTCATCATTCTTCCCTTGTCAAATTTGGTGCCACCAATACTGGTTTGGTGGTGTTGGTTAATTATGGTCAAATTTAATGAAACCATTTTTGGTTTCATCATTCTTCCCTTGTCTGGTTCTACCAGTATTGGTTCCGCGGTGTTAGTTTATTTTATTTTTTGCTAAAATCAGTTTTGTTTTGCAGGGAAAAAACGTGAAGATTCGTTTAGATGTTGATTGACACATTTGTGCGTGGAGACTCCTAAAGTAAAGGCTTTGATAGAGAATAAAAAGAGCATATGATGGCCCTTAGGTTAGGTTAGACAAATGGGTTAACTCTTGAAATGCAAGAGGTGTTATTTTTATGCCAAATTCATTATAAAGATCAAAAGATCAAGTTTATGCAGTTTCTATCAGCTAAATTCATTATAAAGATCAAAGATCGAAGGGAATATATCAAAAAAAAGAAGAAGATGGAAAACATGAGAGCAAAAGATGTTCCACAAGATGCTGATGGAAAAAACACCGAAGAATTTGAAAACAAGATATTATTGTTACCGCATACATAAAAATTAGTCTACTATCAGCTAGTTGTAATACTTGTAATAATTTTTGCAACATTATTATTTATTCTTTCTAAATGCTTACAATAGTTTATAAAAGATTTAAATGGTTTATGAATTGTTTCAATTATGATTATCACATTTATGTTTATTGGCACCCTGCAACTGCACCCAAACCATATTTCTCTACTGGATATGCAACGAAAACGTTATGTTTTTAACTGTTTTATGATGAAACCAAAAAGGGTTCCAACATATTTTGGTTTCATCATAACAGTAAAAAATGATGGAACCAAAAAGAGTTCCAACGTATTGCAGGTGAAACCTAAAAGAAAGAGTCGTATCACGGCTTAATCTTGTACGATGTAGGAAAATAAATATTTTCTATATATAGAGTTCTTGACCAGGAAGTGGTCCTGATTTAAAATCTTCATCACAACCTGTATTCTTAACTTAGACGCAACTTTCTACAACAATGGTATGACATGTTATATAGGTTTCGTTCCTGGTTTAGGACATAAATACACCAGAACTTAGGATGTTGAGATTTAAAGGAAATTTTTTGATGTATTTATAGGCAAGAACATTTCATGTTCCAAGGAAGAAGTCTAATTACACCGAAAAATATTAAACTACAACTAAAAACACAATAATGCACAACTTGCAGTATGTTAAGGTGATTTTTTATTCTTACATAGTAGTAAAAATAATGAAACCAAAAAGGGTTTCAACATATTGCAGGTGAACCAAAAAGAAAAAACTTAATCTAAATGAAACAAAGATGAAACACCAACAAAAACTTAACATGTTTAACTATAAAAAAAATGTAGAACATCAGGTCCAAAAACAATACATCATAGCTACCACAAGTTCTCCTCTTCTTCTTTAGAATTGGACATATATTAGGAATTCTTTCTTCTTACTTGGACGACCTGATTGTGGCATAACAATAGGTTAAAGAACAACAGACTTTGATGACACTTTCACAGACCTTTCAGTTGTGGAAGTAAGATGAACTGGTCGTAAATACGGTTCTCAATAGAACTTAGTTGTAAAGTAATGTTGAACATATTTAGAAGCATCTTCTCCTTGAGATTCTCTATAAACCATTTCCAGTTCGCATTATTCTCATATGAAACAAAAGCATGAGCTAAAGGAAAATTTTCTGCAAATTAAAATTAAACAAGACGGGGTAAAAATGATGAAACAAAACAGGACAGAAATGATGAAACCAACGTAGCAGAAAAAAGGTTTCAGCAAAAAAAGATGTTGGAACCAACAAATTTTTTTTCATTGCTATCGATTTGAATATGAACAACAACAGAGATAAAAATAAATTGTAATATTGTTTGTAGGTTCTATAATGAAATCAACTAGAAAATTCATTAAAAAAAATCAAATCAGTAAAATAAAAATACCCGAAAATCGAATTTGAGTCTCTGATGAATGGTTCCACTACTACGATTAGATCAACTTGAAGATGATAATTCGAAGGATTAAAATGATACTTCTCTTCCCTTCTTCTAATAATGCTGAAAAAGAATATGAGAACTTAAAACCGAAATTCTCCAATTTCTTCACCAATAAAAATCAATCTTCATATAAAATTCGAAGGATTGAAATCACCGATCTCTTCTCTAATTCAACTGAACGGAAACGAAAACGATATCTCAAAATTAGTTTATGAGATGATGAAATACGAAATTGAACCGTAGAATCCAATCAAAATAGTTCATGAATTGAATATAATGATGAAATATGGAGAATTTGATATACATGTACCCTAAAATCTAAATACATGATGATTGTGATAGAGAAGATCTTGAATTTTCTCTGTAAATCTGATCCCAAAATTCCTGTTGTATTTCCGTCAAAGTTTCCATTTTAAAGATCGTGTATATATGGGGAAGGGAAACACTGGAAATATAGAATCTAATAAACACTAAATTTAACACTTTTAAATGGAAATGTGGTTTTTGTTTCATTTTTATTGAATATGGTCTTTATTTAGGCCAAATAATATGGCTAGTGTTTTTGTAACTCAAAGAGTATCACCTTGGTTTTTTAGAGATTAATATGTTTGTATTATACAATCAGGTTTCAGTATCATCTATAGGCACCAGTATAACGAAGAACTATATCTGCAATTCTTACAGTAGACCTTCAACCGGAACAGCTGATCTCTTCTCAAGTAATCCAATCGAAATACCAACACAAATCAGTCCGAGAGCCACGAAAGCACAAGTTATTAAGTATACTGAGAGAATAGCAAGACGAGAATGTTTAAGAAGACAACAAGGTATACATCAAGAAAAAAGAACGCAAAAACTAGACCCTGAGTTAAAAGGTTGGTTTCCCCAACCTGTTCAAACCACCACATACATGCTTCCTTTGGCAGAAGATATCTCCAATGGCGTAGTTTGTCACAGGAAGGTGCAGGTATCTATAGTTTGTTTTAGAACATGGGATGGTTTGGAAAACCATTGATAATTAACTGACTGTCATCAGACATTAGAGACAGAAAAGAAAAACCAGATTTCACACTTTATTTTTGTTGGTAATTTGGGTGATTAAAAGTAAGGGTTTTGGACTGATTTTAGGTAATTGAGAAGTGGGAAAGTTCTTCTCACTCTCTATTTTCATTAACTTCTTCTCTTACAACACCTTACAACTCTTAATGCATTTTCTCTCTTCTAAAACCAACTTATACATGGATATAAGAGAGCCATTACAAGAAAACGTGTGGATGTTCTACATCCACTCATTTAGTCAACTCATAACTAAACATAAGGTTTACACTCCTATTACATTACTTCACTATTTTGTTGCAATCCGCTTGCAAAGCTTTTGCAATCCGTTTGCCAACAGTTAAAACATTACATTACTCAATAATCTCCCCTTTAATGTGATGTTCTTATACTCCTAGAAGTTCACGGAAATGTTGTAACTTTCCTTTAGGAAGTTCCTTGGTGAATATGTCCGCCAATTGGTCTTCTGTTTTGCAATACTTTAGTTCTATCTCACCATCTTCAATCGCTTTTTGAATGAAGTGATACTTGATCTTAATGTGTCTTGCTCTACAATGTTCAATTGAATTTTTGGACATTGCTATTGCTGTTTTCTTGTCGCAAAAAATTTCAGCTATACCTTCTTGCTTCTCTTGGATATCGTCCAATATTCTTCTTATCCATACGACGTGAGATGTAGCTATTGATGCCGATATGTACTCCGCTTCTGCTGTGGATTGAGATACGGTTTGTTTCTTCTTCAATGACCAAGAAAATATACCGAACCAAGAGAAAAAGCATACCCTGACGTACTCTTCATGTCATCAATACAACCTCCAAAGTCACTATCACAATATCCAATTAATTTGACACTTGAATTTTTAGAATACTTGATCCCAAAATTCATAGTTCCTTATATGTACCTTAATAAACTCTTTGCCGCGCCAAGATGTAGATGACTGGGTGAACTCATGAACCTAGAAAGCATATTTGAAAAAAACATAATATCCGGTCTTGTATGTTAAGATACAACAAGTTTCCAATAAGACCTTTATAGCAAGTCTTATCAATTTTTCTTCCTCCATCATCCTTCTTGAGCTTCTCATTTACTATGAGTGGAGTTGATGTAGGATTACAACCAAGCATACCAAACTTATTGAGAAATGAACACTCCTTCTTCACTTTGGTGAACTTCAATACCAAGGAAGTACTTGAGAAAACCCATGTCACATGTCACTCATTTCATATTTCAACATCATTTCTCTCTTGAATTGTTCAATCATATGAACATCATTACCCGAAAAAAATAAGATCATCAACATACAAAGCAACAATGAGAATAGATGTACCTTGTGTCTTCACATATACTGTAGGCTCACTCTTGATTTTGTTGAAGTTTTGCCTTTTGAAGTATCCATCTGTCTCACTACACAATCTCTTGGTGCTTTCTTTAGGCCATACAATGCTTTCTTCAACTTGTACACCTTGTCTTCTTTTCCTTCAATCACAAAACCTTGTGGTTGTTCTACATAGACCTCTTCTTGGAGTTCTCCATTTAAAAACGCTGATTTCACATCAAGTTGGTACAGTAACCAACCTTTTTGGGAAGCCATAGCAATCACGACACTAATGGTGTCAAGATGAGCAACCGGTGCAAAATTTTCATTGTATTCGATACCGGGTTGTTGTGAGTATCCCTTTGCCACCAACCTTGCTTTGTATCTTTGAACCGATCCATCCGCATTGTACTTCACCTTGTAGATCCATTTCACACCAATAACTTCTTTGTTACTTGGCCTTGCTACCTTCTCCCATGTATTGTTCACATCAATGACATAGACTTCTTCTTCCATAACTTTTATCCAAGCGGGTTCCTTTGAAGCTTCTTCAAAAAAAATCCGGTTCCTCCATACAAAAGTTACATCTTTCATACACTTCACTCAACCGTTGCATCTTCCTTGGTCGTGGTGATGTTGATGTAGACGTTGGGGACACACTTAGAGATGCTCCTAGTCTTGCATTTGGTGGTGTTTGAGGTTGTTCTTCTTCTTCTTCTTCTTTTTCTTCTTCACCTTCTTCAATTTCATTTGTTGCTGAATTTTCTTCTTGTTCATCAATAATAATGGTTCTCTTCTCAATTTTACCTTCTTCCCAATTCCATGAAGCACCTTCATCAAACAAAACATCACGACTTGTGATCATTGAGTTACTCTTCAATCTATACAACCTATAGCCTTTTGATTGGAGGCTATAGCCAATAAATATACATTTCTCACTTGCTTCATCAAGCTTTGTTCTCTTCACCTTTGGAATTTGAGAATAACACACACTTCCAAAAACTTTGAGATGCCTTACCAATAGTTTTCTTCCACTCCATGCTTCAAACGGAGTTTGATCCCATGCGGCTTTTGTTTGCGATCGATTCAATAAGTAGACATCAACATTCACGGCCATAACCACGTTTCATCCATGGAATCGATTCAATAACGGAATTTGGGTGATTAAAAGTAAGGGTTTTGGACTGATTTTAGGTAATGGAGAAGTGAGAACTCTTAGTTCTTCTCACTCTATGTTTTCATTAACTTCTTCTCTTACAACACCTTACAACTCTTAATGCATTTTCTCTCTTCTACAACCAACTTATACATGGCTACAACAATGCCATTACAAGAAAACGTGTGGATGTTCTACATCCACTCATTTAGTCAACTCCTAACTAAACATAAGGTTTACACTCCTATTACATTACTTCACTATTCTGTTGCAATCCGCTTGCAAAGGTTTTGCAATCCGTTTGCCAACAGTTAAAACATTACATTACTCAACGATTTTGTTATAGTTTTCTGAGCAACATTTGCTTCCACTTCCAACAATGGTCATTTTTATTTTAACTGACATCTTTGTTATTTAGTAGTATGAAAAAATAAGCGTTTGACGACGTGCAACACACGTGCACTCAACTTGTCTTTATTTTAAGACAACTTAATTGAGAGAATAAAAAGGACTTAAGAGTCATGATATTTGGGTTTTTTGATAACCAATGATGTTTGTGATACAAACTCTACAATGCAGAGCTTTTTTGCCGGAGAATATGGTGCACTTTTCATCTTACTAACCCCGCTAGCCCAAAACAAATATTTAACAAATTGGGGAATGTCAGTGACCTCTATTTTATTTTTAGCCCATCCATAATACAAAGGAGAGCCCCATTACTCAGTTTGGTCAAGAAGACAATGCAGAACACTCCTTTCACATATACATATCTAGATACAGTAATTAAGTGCCGAAATTTTGGCTCGTAGACGAAATCTCCCATCTGGGTACAGGGGTTACCGAATTGTGCAGGAGTTAACAGTGGCAAAAAAACAAAATCTTTAAATCATATGAAATTTGGGAATCCCCAGCAGCCTTGGCGCCTTGCAAATCTACCGAGACCCAAAATCTACTGTATTCAACCACAAAACTAGTTTAGTGATTCTAAATGGTTACTCCGAAAAAGAAAAGAAAAAATACAAAATTTTGCTCTTTTCCAGGATATAAACTCAGCATTGTGATCTAAACTCCACATAGTAACCAAAATTTACATTCTGATCCAACATTTGTCTCGTAATTTTCGATGGATTTGAGACCAAAATCTATTTTGCAACTGAGCAGTGATTCAGATTTGTCTCATAAGATTAGGGTTAAGAAAGAGTTTATCCATTAGGGTTTTGATGGGTGTAAACAACCGGGATATAAATCCGGTGTATACCTTGCAATGCGACTACTGCGCTATTTTTTTTCCTTTCTCCTTCTTCTGAGTAAAAAAAATGAATCAAATTTCTTCAAGATTTTCTTCTGTGTGCAGATCATCATCACTCTTCAGAAGAAACCTATTTACAAGCTCATCAAAACCCAGATCTTCTTCTTCAATAATCTCTTATAGTAATCCAAGTTTTTCTTCAAATCTAATAACAGTACTATTTATCTAAAAATTCCACCACCACGCTTTTAATTATCCTCCTCCACCCCAAATCCCCACAAACCGTTCCAGGAAATTTAGTGGAGAAGCAGCAGGTAACTTTGGAGATGATGATTACCTGAAAAATGAAATTTCGGATATTAAGAAGGAATTATGGGAAGCTCGGCTCAACGTAGAAATGGGTAAAGGACCTCCTCTTGATGCTGTCAAGGTTCTTGCGGAAAAATTTATGCCTTGCTGAAAAAACTGGGTCGTCAGACTCTAAACGACATTGAAATAAAAGATGGGGATGATGATGATTATCTTTTTTTGCGCAGTCATCCTGATAATTTCCTGGATCACCTGCAGAAATTCAGAAAAGATATTGAATATTTAAGAATGTATGCAGATATGACAGTGGCCTTTGGGGAGTTTGTTGCAACTGGTGGAGATTGTGATTGGATTCCGTTCTCGAGTCATTATAAACGAATGATTAGAGGAGAAGGTACTAAAAAGTATGGTATTTGGGACGAGGGAAAGAATGAGAGTTCTGATGAAAACTATCAAAGGATTCTTGTATCGCTGCGGAAGTTGAAGATAAGAAGCAGGCTTATGAAGCGATTGATTAAGGAAAAATCAGATTCTCTATCAACAGTAGCTTAGGGGGCTGTGGTTAAATGGACAATAAACAGTCTCATTTAGAATTATTTGCTTTAAACATATAATAAAAGTAGTTGCATACTCAATTTTTTAGTGGTAGTAGAAAAACTGGATGTCTAATTGTGAGGGTAAATTACCCGATGGCCACGTGTCGACATCTCAAGGGATGACTTCATGATAAGGTGATGAGGTAGATGCACCGAATCATACTCTATAAAGGTGATTTCGTCTGAATCGAGACACTTGCTACAACGTTACATGAATGACGTGTGTAAGGAGTGGTCTAATCGACTCAGACGGTCAAGTCTAAAAAAAAGGGCTGCATTTAATGAAGGACCAGAGGAGACGTGGACGAATCTACATCGGATCAGGAGACTCGGGCGATCTATACTATAACCCAACGATGATGCAACACGAGGTCCCCAAGGAAGAGCAACACGATGACGCACGAAGCGAGATGACTCGGAAGGAGAACTAAGTAGACCGTCGTGAGGAATGGTATAGAGCTCGTCCGAAGAAGATGTACGGTAGCCCCACCAGCTCGGCGAGACCAGGCCTTCATGAGTCTAAAATGCCTATAAATACCATTCCATGTAGAAGGAGATGGACATGTAATTTTAGATGGTCTTTCTACAGAGAATTCCTGAGAGAGTGAGAAATCTAAGTGATATTTATAGCTCTTTCAAGGGTAAGATCCTAATCAATAAAGAAAACATCTTCTTTCCCGTGAACGTAGGTCTTCATGGCCGAACCACGTTATATGCTTGTGTCAATCTTTACTTTTCATGTTCTTTACATCTTGTTTATCTTTGAATCTTGAATGTTAGTAGTTTAATAGCCTTTAGATCTACTTGGATGTAGCCATCAGAAAAGATGCAACTACATTTTGGCGCTAGAAACAGGGAGGTATGAAGATCTAATCTACCTCCCTAGAAACAACTCTATATTGTTTTCATAATCTCTTTGAGAAAAGTGGATTTCACACCACTATGTAGAATTCTGTTCAAGTTCATGAGTAGATCTCGGACTCAGCATGATCCACACGATCAGTGAAGTCCTGAAGAGCCTCGGAACCATCAAATATACATGTTTTTCACTGATTTTATTTAAGATTTTTATTCTTTTAAGATTTCTTGCATCTTCCTTAAGACGCTCAGGAGAGTTGAAGATCGGAGTGAAAATGGAGTTTTGAACACTTCGGCACTCGAACGATCTCCTCCATGAAAGGGATGGGAAGAAGATTAAGTCAGTAAACTTCATAAGAGAAAATATCACCTTATGAAAGTTGAAAAGACAAGTTGTTCATGATGTTCTTCATCTTTTTAAACTCAAGATAATCCATAATCTTCTTCTTAGAAATCTAACTCTAAGTCAAGGGGAAGGGTTAATGAGTACATAATCAAACATCAAACTCAAAGTTTGTTCAAAATCAAAAGTTTGGAGATATTGAGAAATATTTCCTAAAATGGGAAGATATGCTCAATAGTCATAACTTGTTTTTTTTCCCTAGTAAAGGTATGGCGTGTAGAAGGAGGTATATTTCTCGAGAAGAGAGACAAACAAAACACCTTTTTCCCATCACCAAAACTTTATGCAAGTAGGGAATGTTTTGACATCTTCACATGTCTCCAAAATTTACTGCAAAGTCTTCCTGTACTAAACTATCCAGTCTGAACTATGACTTAGTAATTGCACATGACCTGCAAATCCAGTGTCCCACTTTTCTATAAGAAAAGACAAATTAAGCATTATTGCATATATCGCAGGTAAAGCAATGGTGACGAGATGATCTGCTCACACGAGCCAAGGTGAAACCGGCGGAGCCCAATCCGAAGGAATGAAAGGAATGGAGCCAGGCGAAAACATACACCACGGTGTACTCCCAGGAGAGTGATAGCCCGATAAACAATATCGGGAAGGGTTCACAAATAACTCTAGCTCTGACAAAGAGGGAATCCCCTTCGAAGGACAGGACGATGCCTACCTAACTCAACCAGGAGGGTTGAATCCTTTGCCAAGACAAACGGTACACAACGAGGCAAAGAAGGACGACACTTCTAACCTCGGAGACACCACTGCTACTCTTGCAGCTATTCTGAAAGCGCAAAAAAAGCAGGAGGAAAGAATGATAAAGTTAGAAAGACGTAACAAGAGGCTAGAATGGAGAAACCGTAAGCTAAAACCCAAAACGAAGAAAAAGGTGCCACTCACTACCATAAAAGAGACCCCTGAGGAGGAGAATCCTTTTGAGAACTTACAGGATGATGAGCGAGTTCACATCCCTGACACCTCGAACGAGGAAACAGGAGAACGCTTTCCAAAGGGAACCCGAGAAGTCCTAAACGAATAGGAGATCCCGTCCGAGGGATCATCCGATGTCGATCCCAAGCATAGACGAGAAAAGAAAAAGGAGAACGAAGTAAAAACGAACTGCATTGCCGAGAACCACGCAGTCGTAGACCCCAAGCGAGGGGAGACTTCAAAGTCAACTTGCTCTAAAATAGTGATGTACGCCGAGCAATCAGACGAGGATTCAGGGAAATCAAGATATCTCCGCCCATAAGCTTCCTTCTCGCCCGAAAGAGCGCAAGGACGAAGGAAGAGGACGAAACGAGGCACAATTACGACCAATTACAACCCAACTCTGTCAACTCGAAGCGATGTGCAGAGAGGATACAGGAAAACATGAAGGCAAAAAGTTGAAGGAAGTACTGCAAGAGGCCGGACAGTCTCCCTTATCCGAAAATCTATTGGCCCAACCATTTCCAAGGAAATGCTCGCTCCCAGCGTTTGTAACTCCCTTCAATGGGACCGACGATGCAATCGAACATCTCAGATCCTACCGTATGACACTGCCACAGTGGAGTCACTACGATGTGGTGATGTGTAGGTTCTTTCCAGCCAGTCTAAAAGACGAGGCCCTAATGTGGTTCAATAACCTGCCCAAAGCATCGGTTAAATCGTTTGATCATCTATCCGAGTTATTATTAGAAATTGACATGTTGTTCCAGTTAGCTCTAGGACCCAACGAGTCACTCTGCTCTCTGGTAACTCGTTGGAGAAAATTTGCGCCAAGATCGGAAGAGTCCCAGAGGCCTGCGCGATCTTGGGCTTCAAAAACAGTCTAAGGAAGATAAACCCAATATTTGTCTGCATGTACGAGACCATGCCACCTAACTTAGGGAAACTGAGAGAGATTCAAGAAGACTACATATCCCTTGAAGAACTCCAAGATGGTACCAATGACAAATTGGTAAAAGGAACCAATAGAGGAGCAAATGTGGTAGAACCACAGAACCCTCAAACGCCATCCCAAGGAGCAGGGCGATCCAACAACGGATCTACCCAGTTCGATAAACATCGAAGTGGAGGATGGAAAGGGCGAGACCAAGCCCAACAAAAGAAGGGAAAGTTCATAGACCCAATCTACACGAAGCTGAACACCCCTATATCCGAAATCCTTAAGAAGATTGACGGAAAATACAAAATCACCTACCCATGGAATAGAGGACAACAGCCCGAGTGCGCTAAGAACAGAAAAGATTTCTTTGTGTTTCACCAATTCTATAGCCACACGACAGACTCGTGCAGAGATCTAAAGAACATGGTGCAAGACATGATTGATAAGGGAAAACTCCAGGAGTATATAACGCAGCCAGCGATCAAACCATCCACGGAAACACCCGTATATCGTGTGGAAATACCACGTGAGTCACAATACTTGGGATGCAATACTATATCGCACTCAGCTGTCACTGCTCCCATACCTGAAGGAAGTATTACAGGACGAATCCACAAGCGAAACTTCGAAGGTGACGAAGTCTTCAGCGTGACAAAAGAGCCTCCTATGCAGGAGTAGATGAAACAACCTATCAGCTTCTCAGCCTCAGAGGCACCTGATGGAGGACGAAACCACAACGATCCATTAGTGGTTACGATGGCTATCGCGCTCCCCGAACACGGGGCGAGGAAGAAAAACCTAAGATATTTCCACGGGCCACGCCTAAGATACTGATAGACGGAGGCATTTCCGTCGAAATCCTTTTTTACGAGACGTTCAAACAGATGGGTCTTAGAGATGAGTGCCTAATATCGTCTACCTACAATATATTTGGCTTCAATGGCTCGTCGACCCGCCCAAGGGGCGAAGTCACCCTAGAAATTCACGTAGGAAAAATTCTTACTCTAACCACATTCTGTGTAGCAGATGTATTATCACCCTACACGGCCATAGTCGGGTGATCCTGGGTCCATGGGATCAAGGAGGTCGCCTCGACCTATCACCTGAGACTAAGGTTTCCAACACCTGATGGGATCTCAGAAATCATGGGAGACTCAGGCGAAGCTAAGTACTGTTACAACATTGATGTACAAAATGGCGAGAACAAGGCAACAAAGAAAAGGGCCAAGAATGCTAAAAGCCAAGATGAGATCAATACTTACATAGCAGTAACAAATGAAACGCGGCGCTAGGACATGGTACCAACCTCGGACAAGGTCCCAATCTCGGACTCACCTATGCATCCCTTGTAGCAATTACAAAACCTCCTCAAGGATGGAAAGGCTAAGTCCAACTTCTCATCCTCGGAACCTACAAAGGCAGTGAATGTCAGAACACCCAAAAATTCGGGAATGGTTAAGGTTGAAACTCTCCTCGACAAATAGGAAGAACGGAAAGTGATGCGAGTACTGAAAGAATACTCTGATATCTATGCAGGGCACATGGAAGACATGCCTAGAACAGATCTAAATATTATTGTCACCACTCAAAAATTAATCCAAAACACAATCCTATGAGGCAAGAGACGCACAAGGCGGCGCAAGGGTATCACGAGGTGACCCAAAAAGAACTGAAAAAGATGGAGGTATAAGAAGTCATCCGAGAAGTACAATATCCGATACGGATACCCAACATGGTGATAATAAAAGGAATAAAAAGTTGCATTAATTTTAACGATCTCAATGAGGCCTGTCCAAAGGACATCTTTCCGCTTCCAAATATCGATCATCTTGTGGAAGAAACATCCGAATACGGACTACTATACCTAATAGACAAGTATTCGGGTTATAACCGAATCTCACTCAACAAGGAAGATCGGGAACATAATGCCTTCTTCACTCCCCGAGGTCTATACTGCTACCCTAATGAAGCTGTCACTGACATACTCAGGATGAAGCTAGACGTACATGGGACTAGCCGATGTGAACAATTACGTAATGTACTATGGGCCTATAGGGCCACTCGAAAAGAAGCAACAGGGACGACCCCCTTCATTCTCGCATATGGCACAGACAGGATCACACCAACTGATGCAATGATCCCGACAACGAAGACCGAGGCTTAGGAAAAGAACCTAAACTCAGACATGATACTCGCACACCTAGAAGATCTCGAGGAAAACCGAGAAATAGCTCTCCGGAGAATAAAAAATTACCATCGTAGGTTAGCCCGAGAATACAACAAACGTGCTCATCAGAGGAAATTTAGCCCAGGCGATAAAGTCTGGCGCGAGATCTCGCCATACCAGAGCGAGTCAGGAAAATTTGCTCCCATCTGGGAAGGACCACTCAAAGTCATCGCCAAAACAGACGATGAGGCATACAGATTGCTCAAACCTAATAGGGAAATACTAGAACGCCCCTGGAACATCAGATACCTCAAGCAATACAATACTTAAATAGCTTATCGCTTAGGAAGATAAAATATGAAAACAGGGCTCGAATCCCTACTTGTAAAAGGTCATGAAACCTTACTTGAATGTACTAAGGGTTTATGAACCCTCTTTTGAGAATAATAAAATTACTCCTTCTGTGTACTTATTTCTCGCAATTTTTTGCACCCCCTTTTTCTATTTACTTTGATTTATTTATTTTTCTTGCAAATTTTTTTCTTAAATTTTTTTTTTTATTTGTTCTTGCATTCGCATGTATCATAATCATATCATATTTGCACTATCACAAAAGCTCATCAAGATTATGGCACGGTGCTAGCCACACCTTCCATTCTAAAATGAATAATGCGGGTAAAATACCCAAGCTGCCCGAGACGGAAACAGATCTAAGGCAATGCCATCTAGCCGAATGAAGCGGGGGACACCCTAAGCTACCTAAGACGGGAACAGACCTAAGGTAATGCCATCACGATCACGAAATCGGATGATGTCCTGCCATAACAGGAGATATCCAGAATCAAGGTACTCACCTTTGGCTAAGGTAAGAATCACTTGACCGAGATATTGCCTTAAAAGCAGTGGTTAACAAAAAAGTGACTCAAATAAACGATCACTCAACCCTGGGGAGAGTGTAACCTAAACGGGACACTATTAAAAAACCAATCCCATGAAGGCATCAGACCAAGGCGAGAAGGGAAATGTGTTATGCCAAGAAGCCCAACACCGTAAGAGATTCCCTATCCAATTAAGGAACCGATCACTCCTTGGCTTTGTCACCCATGGTTGGACCAACAGCATGCACAAAACCTCCCGGGAGCCACAAAATTACACACATCATGTGATGTAATTCAACTAAATAAATTGTCATCCATATAAACATCTACTTCAAAAGAAAGTATCATTTCCTCCCACATATGAGGACTTATCAAAGTATGTGTAGAAAAATAATGCCTCCAACACAGAAGAGGACTCGGTTAGCGTACTGACCAGTCAAACCAATTAAACATTTCCTCGCAAGGAGCATGAGGACTTACCAAATAATGTCTTTCTGAACATTACCTCAAAAACAATACGAGGTTTAAACACAAAAAGGAGAATACAAGAAGTTCTTAGAAAAGCAAAGCTTATATGAGCAAAAGAACTGACGGACTTAAACCTGCCCATCGCCAGGTACACCTTTCTCAATGTCCACCCGATCCTCGCCCTCGACAGTTTCAGGAGTAACTTGCTCGGACTCGGTCTCAACATGCGGAGGTGGAACCACAACATTGGCAGTAGCAGCGGCCCTTTGACGCTCACGAAGGATGGCAGTTTTGCAGGCATTTGTTATCATAAGCTTATACTCAGCATGAAGGTTGCTAAACTTTTGATTCTTGTCAGCACGCTCGGCCTCCAGCTCTTCCTCATGGATGCTCACCAATTCATTAAGCTCTTCGTCAAGACTTTTCCTTGCTGCCTTCACTTCTTCCAATTGCCTCTCCAACTCTGCATTACACTTACGAGCCTCTGCAAGAGAAATAAAAGGAGACAGTCAATATAGCAAAAGTAACTCACAAAAGCATGAGATGAATAAAAATCAAAAGCCGCTAATAGGCAACCTTCATGTTCAATTAAAACAGAAGCTAAGGTATGTTCCACTTGGGCCTTTTGATTATCTAAAGCACTAATCTGTGCTTCAACAGGAGTTATGGCAGCATCGCCAGCCGGGCACGATAACATGTGTCTATCACGTTCCTTCTCAAGCTGGATGAAATCTCGCTTGAGACGCACTAACTCTTCTATGTCATCCTCTGCATGCGCTAGCAGGGGCATTGATAAGTGCATAATTCACATGATTTTAGTGTCAATTCCATGCTAGTAATTGCTTATATTCTTGCAAATTTTAGTATATTACGTTGGTTTTCCCTTATTTGTGTTTCATTAGGAGAATCGTCCAAAAGAAGTGAATTTGCACTTAATTGTGCAATAAAAGAAGGTAGCTACAAGTGGAGAAGGGGCCAAAGACCAAGAGAAACTCGTTCAAACCCAGGAGTAGTTGCTATCACGTTGAAGAGGACGAAAAATCAAAGTCAACGGCAAAAGAACGGAGCCATTTTGAGTTCTTATGAAGAAGTTACGAGCAAAACAAGAATTTGGAAGGCCAAAAGGGCAAAATGGTCATTTTACAGGAAACTGCTATTGACACCCTTCCATCTTCTAAGGGGTGGCCAAGTTTGTCTACTTACCACCCAGGAATATAAATTGGAGTTTGAGGTACTTGTTGGAGTGGGTATTGATATTGGTGGAAGTTTTGGACAAAAAGGGCAAAATGGCCATTTCAGGAGCAACTACTATTGGCACCCAATCAGACGTTAAGGGGCAACCGCGAACCAGGCATGTATTGTCACCACGACCAGGGAATTGTATTTCAAATTATTGGAATCATTTGAATTTGGAGGGAATTAATTTGAGGTGGTTAATAAAGACGAAAAGGAAAATTCATGCAACCAACATACACGAATACAGGTTAAAAAGCAGAAGTAAATTGGTGGTGGTCCAATGAGAAATGTTTAATCTAACTAAACTAAAGTTTCTGTTAGCAGAAGAGAAAAGGGAAAAGTGAAGTAGGACCCGGCTTAAAAAGTAGCAGAAACATGTCTATGACATGTTGGAGTTAGGTGAAAATTCATTGTAGCCCAATACATCGGTTTGTATGTACGGCCAGCAATTAAGGGGAGACGATTGTTCATGCGGGTCCCAACTAAACTTGTGACCAATCACAATCCGTTCTTATTGAGTTAAACTACTTCATGGTACATCGTAATGGAATCACTTATTCCTTGTCAAACTATTCGGTTGCTATGTCTAGCTAAACTTCTAATTGATTAGGGATAATTTCAAAGTCCTCAACAATGAAACATTAATTTCTTTAACCATGTATGTTTCAAGTTTTATTTTATTGTTGATTATCTTTATTATTTTTATTGTCCAAAAATATTGAGGGGTTATTTAAAATGATCAATTAAATTAACCAATCAATATTTCTTCTACTAGTTTAGGGTTGTGTGATACGTGTAATTGTCACATTAACTATTTACACAAGTAGTAAATCGCAAGAGCTGACAGAGGGATTTTGTTAAGCAATTGTGTGTAAAGATAACACTAGTAAGCAGGCCGATCCTATGCGTCTGATCAACCTGATTCACAGAATGTAAAGCATTCGACTAATTTACACCTTGAGAGCTTATTCTTGGTGGGTTGGTTGGATAGAAGCTGGTAGTCGAGCGCTTCCGTATCCAGTGACAGTAGGAATCCGGGGGATAGCAGAGCTTATTGATATTCTACAGTTGGTAACAATATAAGTTCAACAAGAAATAAATGTATATTTAGTTAAGTTTCGGTTCAGTGACGGCGAATGATTCCCTGGTCATCTTTCTCCATATTATTTTAAATCAATCTTTACTATTTTGTTTTATTAGTTACTTTAATTTAAAATCTAAAAACTCTCATTTCGGTTACTTTTAACAACTAGAAACTCCGTGCTCTTCGTGGGAACGAACTCCTTGCCATTATATTACCAGTTAATTGTGTGGAAAGAAGTAATTAATTTGTTGTGTAAACGACGCGCACCAGGCATATGACCCGATTGCCACTCAATCATCCCATCCTTTTGAGTTCGGAGAAGCTTGATCTCATCCGAGCGAGCTACAACCACCTGCTTAGCTTTATCTAACATCTCACGAAGCTCAACGATGCGATCTCGATGAACATCCACATCCTTATGAAGTTGTGCATTCTCATATTCCAAGGAATCAATCTTGCAATGGCGAGAGCTCACATCGAGCCTCAGATCGCAAAGTTCCCTAGCATGCCTATGACCAGTATTATCTACCTTCTTCTCCAAACGTTTGACGGTGTCTACCAATAGAGAGGACTAATTCAGAACTCTAGAACCTACTATGGAGATAAATAAATACCTTCCAGCTCTTTTCTATCTTGGCGGCAGGACAAAGCCTCTTGCTTGGCCATCTCCACAGCAAGACGCGAATTCTGATTCTCGTGCTCAGCATCTCTAGCTCGCTTCCTAGAAACACGAGTCTCGGACAGCATGCCAACCCTCAGATTGCTGCTCTAGTAAATCAGACAACATCACCAGTTAGAAAAACTTTAACTGAGACAATAATAAATCACATACTATTGAAAGTATAGTCAAATACATACCGCCGGCACAAGCTGATGCTGAGCGGATTTAGGCAAAGAAGTTAAAATACGAGCTTACTCGTCCTCACTCAACCGAGCATATTGATCCGAGCATAGCATCTTCATCGCCTCGGATCCACCACCAAAAACGGTGGAAAACGAACTAGAAGGAGCCGCTGGAGCAGAAGGAAAACCACCATCAAAAATACTTGGTACGCCAGTACCAACATCGCCACCAACCCGAGCACCTATATCGGGCAAAACACCCTTATTGGCGAGATTACTCGCCTGGGGCATCCCCACCTCCGATATAATGATAGTGCCGTCAAGATTGGCAGCCTCATCCAACAATGCAAGATCAATATCACCAAAAAAACCTTCACCAAGGTCCACCATCTCATTCTCGCCAAACAACGCACCAATATCAACTTCCAATGCATGTTCTGCAACCTCCACAGGAGTAGTAGATGGCCCAGAACCATCAGCGACTCTCTTCCTCTGCTAAAACAATACAACATCATCAGATGTCAAGGCATAAAACATGGGAAAGGTATATATACGTTAAAACATTAAGATCTTATTTTCTACCATAGCTTCCTCAATAGCTCGAGAAGCTTGTGAAAAACGTCTACGAGAAGGAACCCATTTAAGCTCTCATGGCCTGTAAGATGGCAGATGACTATGCATCTCGGGAATCCCAGGAAAGGCGTTGCCAATCTCATCCCGACCAAAAATATAAGGCCCCGCAATACGAAGAGGATCCATAAACCACTTAGAGTCATGAGTCTTGCGAAGTGCAAGATTGCTAGAGAGAGGAGGATCCAAATCGGACATAAAAGGAGGATCTCGAAGAGGTCGCCAAGACCTAGAAATCCCAACTCCAATGTATCGTACTGTTGCCACCAATAGTTTTCCACGAAAGTCGCGGGCTTATACAAATCCTTCTGAGATGAGACGAACTCGTGCAGATCGTGCTCAGTAACCTTGCCTTGACTTCGCCGAGCACATTCTCGGGCGATCCTATAAAAATTTCCATTGGGCTGATAGATAGCTCGTTGGGGACTAAGCAGACAAAGCACCTCGTACTGAAATGAATCTAGTGGGCAGTACAGAGGAAGCCGAAGCCCAGCGTCGAGCTGACCTGCCGCCACGATAATCTCGTTGGGACCACAGGGATTGTCCTCAAAGAGTTCCTTTGTCAAGACGCCGGTTTGACCCTCCGGAGTTGAAAAAGTAACTTGAAATCTCTGAAGACGATGCTTAGCCTTCATCATCTCCAAGAAGTCGGCATCAGACATGCCGGAAGAACGACTGGTGCTCGAAGTCCTCATCGGTCTCTTATAAACACTACAAAAGCTAAAAAAAAAAAAAAAAAAGGTATCAGAACTTACGCCGGGGAAAAACCGACGAAAAATAATAAAAGGCGGAGACGACAATGGCGATCCCCAAAGAAACTTCACAGTTGAAGAACAATGACAAGAATCATTGATTAAAGTAATCATGATAACTACAAAGGAACTACATAGTTCAAAATAATGGTGTAAACTACCGACGAAAACAAAAAAAAAAACAAAGAAGAAGGATCATATCGTCTTGGAGGTCGAGATGGAGAACTTCTCCCAGACATAATGAATTTCTTTATAGGAGACAAGAAGTTACAAAAGCACAACAAAAGACAGGGGAGAATGAAAAAGTTCTGAACCCTGAACACAGGAAATAAAGACACCATTCTCTTTCCCCAAAATATTTTATAAGAAACCAATGAGCAACCAACCGACGCCTTAAGTCCAACAGGTAAAAGCACACTAAAAGTGCATAAGTGGCGTAATTCTCGGACGTGGCGAAAAAAACGGGGCGGTTACACAGTTTTCTTCCCATCATGCCTTCGGAAAGGTTCAAAGAAAGGGAGCAAAATGTGAGGGTAAATTACCCGATGGCCACGTTTCGACATCTCAAGGGATGGCTTCATGATAAGGTGATGAGGTAGATGCACCGAATCATACTTTATAAAGGTGATTTCGTCTGAATCGAGACACCTGCTACAACGTTAAATGAATGACGCGTGTAAGGAGTGGTCTAATCGACTCAGACGGCCAAGTCTAAAAGGAAGGGCTGCATTAATGAAG
>JAJJMB010001716.1:546208-547786 GCA_023531105.1 Papaver atlanticum
TAGCATGAGTTGTTGATGGCCGTGCCATCTCGTCGTTGTTGACTTTGTGATAGCCAGGTAGTTCGCCATAGTAAATATTGCAAGTTCGAGCTCAGGATTTGCAAGCTTCTTGAGTTAGTACTCCATAGTAATGGATATTGGTGATGAATTCCAATTATCCTAATCCATGCTTCGACTGTGCTCCTTTGGGACTCGTTTGATTTCATGACCACTAGTATATCCCTTTGTCTTTATTCATGAAAATGATTCACGGTAAGTAATCATCAGTGTTTTCGATCACTAGTCTCCATCATGTGGAGTCGTCCCTCTATTAAGGCGTTGACAGTCGTCCCTCCCTTCGACTGTGCTCCATCAGGCTTCTCCATCCTAAATTTTATACTAATCAATGAAAATGAGATTATAGTTTCATGTGGCACCGAGATGGGATCCTACTCCTTGAAGGTGTTGACTGTTCTTTATTTTTCTAAATTGTTTTATGTGGCACCCCTCAAAGATTAAAGTAATTCCCTTTCTCAAGAGTGGCAGGTGCAGTAGAATTTGCTTAGCAAATACATATTTATTTTTCGGAAATGATTTACATCCCGCAAGTTGTACCAAAAGGAGCTGTGCCAAAAGACATATGGGTGGGACCCACACTAAACCCATCCCTGCTAAACCACCTGGTCAGGAGGGTCCCATTTCCAAGTGTTTCTCTTCATTAATCTCTAATAATAATCCAAGGCCTTCTTCAATCCTAATAAAACTATTTATCTCAGAATTCCACCACCACACTGTTAATTATCATCCTCCTCTTTCACAAATCCCTGGAAACCACCATTTCAGGAAATTCAGTGGAGAAGCATCAGAATGTGACTTTGAAGATGATGTTTATCTGAAAGGAAATTTGGGAAGTTCAAGCTGAACAAATACACACTCAGTGGATCATGAAACGTGATTGTCTACCTCCTCTTGAGGCTGTCAATATTCTGGCGGACAAATTCAATGCCTTAATGGAAAAATTGGGTATTGGTTATAATGAAAAAACTGGGGATGTTTATGATTATCCGCATCAACTGGAGATGTTCAGAGAAATGATTCAAGATTTAGTAGAATCCGTTGATATGACCGTGGCCTTTGGGGAATTTGTTGCAGCTGGTGGAGAAAATTATTGGGAGGCATTCATGAGTCATTATCAGCGAATGCTGAAAGGAGTGTTGAAGATAAGAAGCAGGCTGATGAGGGGATTGATTGAGGCAAAATCAGATTCACGATCAGCAGCAGCAGCTTAGGAGTTGTTAAATGGACAACAAGCAGCGTCGTCTATAATACTAGCTACACCAAATTCTTTACCGATCAAAATAAAATAAGGTATCATCTGTGACTACTGTTTAGACTTGCTGCTTAAAACTTTGAATAACTGTCATGATTCGCCTCTTTGGTCAGAAACTCTGGTTAGAGAGAAACTTGGTGTGTAAATACTGATGATTATTAGTGAAGAATGTCATTTACTAATACTGGTGATTTGTTTTTAAAAGCATATAATGGCATTATATCAGCATTGTCATACGACATTATAATGTAGGAAGTAGACTTCAGAAT
>JAJJMB010001716.1:547796-657740 GCA_023531105.1 Papaver atlanticum
TGTAGGAAGTAGACTTCAGAATTGCTCGCATACGATGAAAATTTGACTCATATATCAACATTGTCATACGACATTATAATGTAGGAAGTAGACTTTAGAATTGCTCGTATAGGATGAAATATCGAAAAAGCCGAGCTGAATTCATTGTCTAGTACATTGGAGTTCACTACTCCAGAATTGCTCGCATAGGATGCAAATTTGACTCATATATCAACATTGTCATACGACATTATAATGTAGGAAGTAGACTTCAGAATTGCTCGTATAGGATGAAATATCGAAAAAGCAGAGCTGAATTCATTGTCTAGTACATTGGAGTTCCCTACTCCTCTCTCTTTCTAATTGTGGGTAAGAGGGCAAGAGTTTACTAGTGAAACTTTCGCAACCGAGGATCCATTGAGCCATGTTGACATAATAAGTTGGGGTTTAGGCTGGAGCTTTTCAAGGGACAGGTTTAGTGGGGTGGGTCTTCTAAGGGTAGACACATACCTATTTAGTATCCAAAACTGAAAACCAAACATCCAACACTGAACTTGTGAGTTGCAACCAATGAGTTTTCCTCAGTCTAGAACTATGTTATAAAAGGCGTCATGGGCGGACACCTAGGCGCGCGAGTCGCTCAGGAAACGCCTAGGAAAAAAAGGCGCCCAAATATGCATATTTCTGCAGTTTTCTAATTTTTTCTCGGCGCGCCTAATACAACCTAGTAATAAAAATTTATTTGGGTCTTCTTACCAATCTGACTGAAGTTGACTAGAGTTTTTGAACCAAGATTCTTCAAAGTTCAGATGAGTATGGCAGAACCTTGAATGAAGTTTTTATGGTCCACAGTAGGGGTAGGATCATATTTTCATAAAAACAGCTTGCTGAAGTGGGTCTCTGTCACAGTCAAACTCCACAATATCATGAAATTGCGACTGAAATTGAAGCAAAAATTGTATATAAAATGCAAACAAGTTTTCAAAAATTAAAAGAAGCATCTAACATTTGCATATTAGGTAAGGCTTTCTCTGGTGCCGCAACTCTGTCACATGGGTTATTAGCATATTCTTTTGAAAGTAGGCCATTTCATGGACCAAGATCATTTATTTTTAGACAATAAAATCGAAAGAACCAAGGACACATGAGTCATGGTATTAACCATGTGGGTGCCAACCTGATCAATTACCCAAGATGTTTTACAGCCTATTGAGTGCAGGTAGGAGCCTATCCATTTATTATTTGCGCGTTCTCTATTAGTTAGGGAGTGGCTTATGCTTTATAGAAACGTAATGCGCTTCATTTATAGCATTAAGTGTTAAAACAAGAAGGCTTAGGTCCTAAGTGGATATTTTACTGATTTTGTGAAGGAAACAAGAAATTATGGACATGTAAACAAAATAAAATAAAATAAAATATGTACAGCATAATGATACAAGCAAAACAAAATTTGATTTCAATTTCGCATGGTTAACACAGCCAACTTGCAAACTTCCTTACGTAAGTCTTACATGCTAAGCATCTGAATATTGGTTTGCCCTTACCGCAACAATGATAGAGAGAGCATTGAACGGTCCACCAAGATAATTTTCAACTTGCTAGCGCAAGTGCGCATTTTTTATCTTTTGCATGGCTTAAGAATCAAAACCAGAAAAAACGGTTCTAAGCTTTTGAAATGGCGTATCAGGTGGTTTGAACGGACGGTTCACTCTTAAACTTCACTAGTTAAAAAAAAAAAAAAAAAAAAAAAAAAAAAAAGTGAGAAAAGAAAGATAGAGATTCGTATATGACTTAAATGAGGGGAGGAATGGTGGTCGTTGGGTTGGTAATGGTACAAAAGAGAGAATAGGGTTAAGTGGGCATGCATGTGTTTGACAGAAAGTTAACAGTACCCAAAAGAGAGTGCTGCAGCTGCACTTCTGCTGACAAAACATACCTGCTGCCCTGCAGACATCTCTGCTCTGCTAAAAGCAGCTGAGAGGACGACTGGGGTTTAGGTTTAGGTGGTGATAGATGCAAGCAACAAACAAAACAAGGATATTTAATTGCAACCAAACAAAGCAAAGAAGAAATGACAGTAGCATTTGTTACTACTGAACCAAAAATACAACCTTATTTTGTTACAAGTCCTTGTAGTAGTAGTAAAATAAAGGCAGTGAAAGAGCCAAAGAGGTATGACAATTTTCTTCTTTTTTCGGTTAAAGTTGTTGTTGAGTCCTTGTAGTGAAATGAAAGATGCTTGTTGATGAAGGGATTAGAAATATTTTATTCGCTGATTTATGGCGTTACTGATTCTTATTTGTAAAGGAGATATAATATGATGAACAGAAAACAAATGCGAGAGAAAATGTCTTTGCGAATGGAGTTTTTTCTTGGACATCGAATAAATTTTGGCATTTAACACAACTTAATAACTTGTTGAACGACAAATATCACTGTAATACAGTGGTGAAGTCTGGTGATACTAACTAATGTTTTGAGTTTGAAACTTGCTTGCACTAAATTTTTTACGGATCAAAAAAAAGAAAAAAATCCTAGTTTGATGATGATTCGATTATTTCTTAACCTTTTTTTTTTAGATTTTAAAAGTTTTAAGATGGTTTGATAATTTCTTAGCTTTTCTTGTATTTTTCACCGAAAAGTATCATAATTTACTGTTTGTTAATTTGTTACTCATGAAGTCTAATTACCAAGTTTTGTTTGGTAAATTAACAGCCAAAGGAGTTATTCTCAATTTCACTACCAAAACACCTAAAAGAACAAAGTAAATACAAATCCAAGGTTCTCTACTTGAATTCCGAAGGGTCTAAACTCAACAGTAACAACTATGTAAAGTCAAAAACAGAGTTGAAAGTTAAAAAAAAAACAGAGGAGAGCCATTAAATTGTAGTACAATAATCAATCTTCCTTACTGATATTTTTCTGACTTTCTGATAGTTGTTCAGATTTTCAGGTACTTGGTCAGAAGAACCAAACCCAGACACATCCATCCATCATCTCTCCAATTAACTTTGTCTCTGAAAAATGGCAGCAATGACCCAATGACACACACAATTCACAGTCTCTGCTTTTTCCCTGAGCTGATAGGGAGAAACACGGGGTCTGCTTTAAAGATGAGCCAATAGAAATTTGACAGATAGGGGGTAAATTTTTAGTGTCAAATTTTTGGGGTCTCCCTGGCATTTTCGGCTTTTTCCATAGGAAAATGTCTTTCAAACTCAACATAAACTCTAATCTTTTCATTCACATCTCACCATCTCTTTGCTTTGAATCAATCCTTCTTATGGGTTTGTGTAACCATGTCAGACAGACGAACACCCTCAGAACAGAACAGAACAGAACACACCAGTCAAACAGAACAGAGTAGGGAAAGAAAAAAAAAAAAACAGAGTGTAAATGCAGCAACAGTAAAGTAAAGAAAAACAAATTTCAGGGTTCAGGAGAGATTCTGCAACCATTAAGTATCAAACATTCAACACTCTCTTCTCACTCTGTGCTTCTTCTTTGTTTTGTTGTTTTGAGGTTTCTTCTTTGTTTTGTTGTTTTGAGTGAAAAATGTTGATGAATGGGGGAAGAAACAAACCACCATTTACACCATTACAATGGCAAGAACTAGAAACACAAGCATTAATCTTCAAACATATGGTTTCAGGAATACCAATACCAGCTGAACTTTTGTTTCCACTCAAATTCCATTCATCTTCTTTGCTTTCTTCTAAGCTTTTTCTTCCATCTGATCCTCAAATTCCATGGACGTATTACCATATGGGATTAGGAAGAAAGATTGATCCAGAACCAGGGAGATGTAGAAGAACAGATGGAAAGAAATGGAGATGTGCTAAAGAAGCTTATCATGATTCTAAATACTGTGAGAAGCATATGCATAGAGGGAGAAATCGTTCAAGAAAGCCTGTGGAAGAGATCTTAACATCAACATCAAATCAATCAAAATCTATGATTTCTTCAAATTTTAGTCCTTACTATAATTCTCCATCTCCTTCTTCTTCTTCAAGATATGGTTTTCCTTATCCTCAATCAAACTCAACACCCCATTTTGCTAAAGATTCAACTGAGTCACCATCTTATAGCAGGTCTGTATTTTTAATGTTTCTACTATGTCTATTGTTATGTTTTTGGCTCTGTTTTTTTATTTACTCTGTTTTCTTTTTGTGGTCAGGTCTGTGAATGGTGGGGGGAGAGCTGAAAGATCAATCTTTACAGAAAAACCAGATTTATCACTTTCAAATTCATGGAATTATACGCCATTAAGAATGAATTCTACCTCCTCTGTTTCCCCTGCTTTGCAAAATGGGTTTTCTCAGTTTGATCATATCAATCAGAACAATCATCATCATCAAGAACAAGAACAACAGCAGCAGCAACAGAAGAAGCATTGCTTTGTTTTGGGTACTGATTTCTTCAAATCAGCAAAGCAAGAACAAGATCAACAAAAACAACAACATCATCAGTTTCTGCAGTTCATAGATGAATATCCACTAAGAAACAGAGAACCACCATCATCAACAACATCAACTCAGCTTTCAATCTCAATTCCTCATCCATTCCTTTAAGACCCTCCTCTCCCAAACAGTAAGTAATCTAAAAAAACTTCGTCTTGCACTCCACTTACACCAAGATTTCCATTAAAAACATATCTAATCTTTTTAAAAATTTGATTCCATTTTGCAGAAAAAAGGATGGTGAAGATTTTGAGGCATGGGGGTGTATTTGGATTAGAATCCAAAAAAGTACTATTTTACTTGTTTTGTTTGTTGTAAGAAAGTGGAGGCATGAATGAAATGAAATGGATCACTCACTCACTGTAAGAAAACAGAGTCCTCTGTGTTCTGAACTCTGAACAGTCTTTTTGTGTTGTTTTTGGATTTGGATTTTGAATAATCTGTACTGTGTAGTTTTGTTTGTGTGTTAATTAAAAATATGACTGAATTAGCAAAATCTTTTGTTATATTGTTAAAGAGACGTGATCTCCTGCAATTTTTCTGATGACTGCAAAAGTTTCCCAACAGTTGAGAACTCTGCCCAAGACAGAGTAGACAAACCATCTCAGACTCAGAGACCACAGTCCAATCCACTGGTTTGTTGAAATGACCATTGACTGATTGTTGACAGAATCAGGGACACCAACATGGAGAGAGCAATCTCTGAACCCTAAGTAAGCTTAGGGCATGTCAATGTACCACACAAAGTTCAGTTTAACAACATCTACTGCATCCTCAGTGTGCTGTGGATGGAATCAAGAAGATAGCACTTCACCCAGGATCACATCTTTCACCCCATCAAACTACAGTTGGCTAATCATCGTCTATTTGATCCCTTACACTTGCAGCAAACAGATTTACTGACTAGCCGAGGAGATGATGTATGGAAGAATTCATATTCATCATCCTGCCCTCGGGCAAATTCATCGAGGGGATGATATATCGAAGAATTCATCATCAAGCCCTCAGGCAACTACTACCTATCGTCATACTAACAAACTGTAAATGAAGGGTGCAACAATGCATGTTAAGTTGTTAAAACATACCATCCAGCCATGAAATCAAAAGGATAAAGGGAGTTGACTGCAAAACACGTTTACAGGCTAAGATGGTTTGATGCAAATTGCACACCTCATTTTTGGGGCCATCTTCTTGTATGACCTACAACGTAGTTGGCCTGGAAAAACATTGCATTCTAAATTCCTATATTGGGCAAAGTATCTTTACAGATATATATAAAGCTTTAGAAAGAATAAGGGGGGAAATATTTAATTTCTCATCCAACTCGCTGTTAAGAAAAAATACAACTGTACTTCGAGATTTTAATATATTAAAAAAAAATCAAATAATGGAAGAGTCGTGGTGTACATATGCAGGGGGTGGTATCCCCCACGATAAATCTAACTCTTAGAAGATGATATATAGACATGATGATCGATATTTAACCGTGGATACACAAATTTGTACTAATTCACATGACAAAAATCTTAAAATTAACGAGAGCATACCTAAGCTGTTGATCTCATATTCTGTGTTCATTTCCTCGTCATTCTTTTGCTTGTTAACTATTTTGAAGGTTGAATTCTCTTGAAAGGGAATCCTTTCACAGATTATGAACTTTTGCATACCTCAAGTCACTACTGATAGATTTTATAATGTTCCACACCCTTGCTGGATAGATTTAGAAGCGGCTTTCAACAGCGGATCTGCAATAATAACATTGCACCCAGATCAAAAATAAATTCCAGACAAAAACTATTAACTATTTTATCACCGCATAATACAAGTTTACGAGCGGCGGAATCGCCAAACTTGATATGTACAGGACAATTAAATGTCAGTTTCTATTTTCAAAAGCTGCAATGATGTAAAAACAAGAAAAGAAATTGTACGAGTTGTAAGGGAATTATAAAAATACGTTTATACTTTCACATTATTGAGAATTTAGACATGTTTAAGCCTCCGCATGAACAGTTGACCACTGTCATTATCTTATTGTTTTGATTCATATTCAAACAATCATGGCGTTGATGTGGGCTGTATTCCTTTTCTTCAATCATATTTCAAATTTAAAGCCTAAGCTAGCACAAACATTTATGCTTAGTCATCCCACCTAACAAATAAAACGAACTAAATGATGAGCACAATTTCCTTTTGTTGGTTTCTTCGGTGACGGAAGAAATGGGTAAACCAATCTATACGTTTTCTAATAGCCAAATGAAACAATTTCAGAAAGAATTTTTCTATAACATTGCCAACAGAAAGACAAAGTCACATCTACACCTTCTGATTAACCTTAAATATGATGTTTACAAGGTACCTAAATAGCTATTCAAGTACTATTAAAGATCATGTAGCAGATTTTCTTCATAGTAGATGATGAGCATACATCTAAGCATGACTAATTGCTTATTAATGAATAGACGAAAGGTATGACAGAACTACAAATTTCATCATAATCCAAGCTGAAATGTCTGCATCATGTAATCAATACAAAGAACATATCTATGACCAAATTGCAAGCTAGTCAAAAATGAGCAACGAAAACATCCAAATAAATATGGCACCGACTATAATCAACTAAGGAGCCTAAAAATTATTTATCTTTTCAATGATATGAGAAAAAAATTCATTAACATAAGTATGAAGGACCAGTTCCTTTATGAAAACGCGGTGAACAGACTATATCCCTTTTGGGTCTAACAATTCCGAATTAAATCTGTCGACTAGGGACCCTATGAGTACCTGGTTCTTTATAGGCCTTGCTAAAGTATTTTCCTCATACAATTGATCAATATCCTATTGCTTAAAGAAAGATACTTTCCTCTTCTTTTATTGAAAGTATGAGAATAAAAGGAAATACAACTCAAGTGCAAAGAGAGAAAAGCAAAAAGCGGAAAACTTTTACACACACCTACTATCTCATACATCTCAAATACTAGGTCTACACTCTCATACGTATTTGACATTCCTTATTCAAACAAAGATAATAATGAAAACAACAATGCTAATCAGTTAAATTCAAGAAAATAAAGGTACACAAATCGAGCAAGCAACAAAACAAGCAATCCAAGAACTCCTAAAGTGTGCACTAATTTGACAACAAATTGTTCAATTTAGCATTAAAGACAAAAATAACACTTCTAATCAAGCAATCCATAATAACATCAGAGCAATTATCAACCTATCATTGCTTGTCATGTTTCACGCCTTACTTTGATTCATCAAACAGAAAAATCGAATCAATATTTGGAACAATCAAACAGAACAAGGTCAAATACTCTACATTATGATTCTTCATACTGTAATAAGATACTAATAATATGATCCCATTCTAAAAGAAAATAAACCTTACCCATTGTGAGAATAACGGCAAAGGCCACAAGCGATTAATTGAGAATTACTGATCCGGGCACACACACACGCAATGATCCGACCGCTGCCTGTTGAAAAATCCGCTTCCAATCCAATCCAAACCTAACATTTCTCTGATTTGGAACTCTACCCTCACCAATTCAAGCAAAAGACTAATCTCACCATCATCATCATCGTAAGAAGTAGAAGTAAACATCAAGTTACACAATACACAAACAAATCAAGAACCATAATCCAGATCTCATCCTCGATCTCTAATCTTCGAAATTTTCCATCTCTTGAATCCCAAAAGCAAGACAACACCAATTTGAAGAGCTCCGCCAACAAAGAGAAATAAATACCCGATTTTCTTCCCAAAATTCATCTCCCCACCTGGTTTCCTCCTCTCATTCCTACGTGCAGCATAATTAGTATTACGCCATGGTGGTGGCGGTCTCCTCCAATGCGGTGGCGGAGGAGGAGAATGCTGAGGAGCTGGTGGTGGTGGCGGAGGAGATTGAGCTTGAGGAGGTGGAGGCGGCACGAAAGGAGGGGGAGGAGGAAATGGTGCTGGAGGAGGCGGAGGTGGTGGTGGTGGTGTCAACGGTGGCGGTGGTGATAAATTCTGCAATCCTGGTGGTGATAATTGAGAAGGAGCAAATTTCTCAGCTGGTGGCGGAGATAGTTCTGGACGGAAACTCGGAATCGATGGTGGAAATAATTGTGAAGCAGTAAACGAAATGTTACCAAATAAACCTAACACCACTATAATCAGAACTTTTCTTGGCTCCATTAATCAAACAATTAGAGAAAATTTCACCAAAAAAATTCCGTAAAATTCACAAAATTTACACTCAGAAGAAGAAATCGAAACTAGGGTTTCTGTAAATCCCTAAAATTCATCTCCATCATCATCATATTTCACACAAAAATAAATAAGAAATAACAAAATCTACATCAAAATCTAGGGTTAGTGATTTCTCATAAAATTCGAAGGATTTACAGATTTCTGAAAAAGGGTTTACTCAAATGATGAAAATGAAACGAAGGGCTCTCTTAGAATCCTTCAATTTGAATTCTTCATTTTCAATTCCAAAAACACCCAAAATAAAACTAGGGTTCGAAATTAGATGAATCTGACCTCAATTTCTGAACTTTAACGATGTTTCGACACAGATTTTGAACAATGGGTAGCTAAGAATTTTTTAATGGAAATGGATTTGGAGGTCCGTAAGTAGGATCTGAAGAAAGAAAAATTGATGGAGGTGTGAAGAAAAGGGATCTTCTCCGTTTTAGAGAAAAGAGAGAAAGAATAGAGAGATTTGTTTGTTTTAATGGAATTTGTGTCTGTGAAAACCTGCGTAGCTGTAAAGCGGTAAAATTTAAAAATATATATTTACAGCCTTGAAAAGATAAATTTGTTTTCTTATATTTATGTTCTCCCAGACACTCCTCCCCGTTGCAGGTGGTTAGAACGGATTACGCACTTTGAATCTGGCTCATAGCCACAAAAACAAAGAGTTTTTTAAGAGTTCGACAGAAATTATATTATACTTACCTTGGTTTCTTAAAAAAGTGAAAGCAAATTATCTGTTTTTAAGAAAATGAGGGAGTATATAGCAAATTATATTATATATACTTAAATAAATCTTATATTTTTTAAGTGCGGAGGATCTACTCACATTTTGGGTGTTATTTTTGTGGATAAAAATCCGATTATGATGTATTTGAAGCTAATAATTTGGGAATATGTTCCTCTTATATAGTTCAATGTTCCTACCAAAATTGAGCGTATTCTGAAATATATAACACCACCATCTAGTACTTTGAAAATGAGCCGTTGAAATCAACGGATTTTTAATCATTGAAAGTAACACCTTGTTTGTTTGCAGCTAACTCATTTGAGTCGTCTGGATCTGAGTCATCTGGATCTGAGTGAAATCACCTGACTCATCTGGATCTGACTCACTAAGGTCTGAGTCAGAAAATATGTTTGTTTTGTGAGTCAGACCTGACTGACTTTATTTGGATAGAAAATTCCCTTGTGCACATTTTATACCATATACATTTACCACTATTAAAAAATCACAAACTGTTCCATTGCACTCTAAGCAACCTTCTTTTGATGGAATTAAACATATTAGATATTACAAAACAATAAAATCTAAAGATTTAATTTCTACAAACATTAAAGAAGCAATAAAATCTAAAGGAGACTAGCTATCTCATCACGTAAATTGGTTATATATATATGTTCTTGTCGTCCAAAGAGACGAGGTGCATTTTCTTCCGTTTCCGCTTCCACTTCTACCTGTGCCTCATTCATATCAAATGTCTCGTTCTCATATTCTTTAAATAGCCAATCATCCAATGCATTACGACGTAGAAAATTATGTATTGACATGCAAGCAATAACGATATCTCTCTGCGTCTCAAATGAGTAAGAAGGCAGTTTACTTAAGACGGGAAATCTTACTTTCAATACCCCGAATGCCCTCTCAATCACATTCCTCAATCGAGCATGAGCTTGATTAAACTTCTCTTCTTTTTCCGTTGGAGGTACTCTTCGGTAATCACCTATCCAATACCTTATGTTCCGATACGGACACATAAACCCCTTCATATGAGAGTACGCAGCATCACATAGATAGTACTTGTCTGAAAAAGTTCAACAAAAATATCATGAGGTCATGCTAATGAAATTGCAACAAAAGGAAACATATATGCTAATCCAAGGTAAGGAAAGAACACATGAAACTGAATCCCCAAGGTATGACAATGCGAATGACCAAAGTGTAAAACAGGAATCCCTGTCAACTACATTGAGCAATATTATGTAGCAAGAAAAATTTCTTTCTAAATGCACAACTATGATTTTAACTTACTCATGGCATCACTCAGGTTGATCAAAGAAAGGCATGGGAAGTAGATGATCCAACATCCCAGTGGCTAATGTAATGTTTACTGAATTGTTAACATAATTTGAACCATTGCCTTGTGTGCCGTAAATATAAATAGTAATCCTTTGATCCTTTCGATAAATATATTAAAACTAAATATAGAAATTGAACACATACCACCGTAACATTCAAACAGATATATAAAACTATAAAACCACCAGAAACTAACACACTAGGGACACTAAACATGCCCAATGCAGAAAAATGAGACTTAAAATAGTGATATTATACCTGGTAGAGGTAAAGGAAACTTTAAAGATGGATCACGCACTGCCTCGGTCAACACTCTCGAGTCATGAGCAGTGCCTTCCCATCCAACCACTACATATAAAAAGTACATATCCCAATCACATATCGCAAGCACGTTTTGGGAACATTCTCCTCTTTCCCTTCCTCTATATGGTGTTTGCTTCTCGACTGGAATGCTCGCACTAATTAGAGTTCCATCAAATGCACCAACGACACCTTTGAAAGCACCTTCCCTGAGACGTTTATTCCTTTTAGTTATAGATGGCTTGTCAAATACATTAGGTGGAGGAACTAAAACTTCAGCTGACCAAATCTCCATAACAGTCAACACTTCATGAAAATATTTACTAACCGTTTCACCCGAATGTTGAAAGTGATGTAAAATTACATGATTCCTATAGTCGTGCCCAATTGTGTATAAAAACATTGCCATCTTCTCCTCTACTTTTATATATTTAATATCCTCTAAAAGACCTTTTGCTCGGATTTCATTGCATAATAGGGTGAAAGGAACCTTACTCATTCTCAATAGGTTGTACATATTCCTCGGATTTCCATCCAACGGGTCCTGGGTGAAAGTCTTTCCCGTTAAAATTGACTTCTTGTACTTAGGACGAACACGCCGTTTAGCCTTCTTAAGTCTCTTCACCAACAAACATAAAACTACTAGTTGAGATAATAAGTTTTCATTTTCCTGAAAAGACCAAGTAGACGAAAGAAACCCAATTTCAATACAATATATTATTGACATTGGTGTATTCAAACAATACCCAATTGCACATATACTTTAATGAATCCAGCAAACTCAGTGTCAATACAATACAAGCATTCATTCACAAACCTATATAAGAAAATGAGTACTTGCCTGTATTTAAGTTCTCCCCTTCTCTAAACCCTCGAGTACGTAAATTAAAACTCGAGTACGTAATTAATTAACTCGAGTACTTTCCTGTATTCATTCAACATCCAACATAAATTAAAACTCGAGTACGTAATTAATTAACATAAATGTTTTTTCTTTCTACTTTTTTGCAACCCTCAACATCTCTAACTATTTCCTAATTTCTCAACGTTCTTTTAAAAGTTTGTGTACAAAGGCAACCCGAAGCTCATCGCTTTTCAAACTAACAAACAATTTCTCCCAATCAGGCATCTCTGAAGCTTTTAGACTTATGCTCAAATACTCATCCATTGTGATGCAATCAGTCTCAAGTAAATTATCCAAAGCTTTCATGAATTCGGCTGCGTTATCCCTTTCAATAGCAAGTTTCTTATGTTGAAGATGAGTCTCCATTAATGTGACAATAGAACAAACTTTTTCAGTTAGTAAATCACTTGAGGCTTCTTCCATTTCCTTCTTTCTTTTCCTTCCACTCCCCTTTGCATTGAGACTAGAATCAACCTCGTTATCATCCTCATGATTTTGTTCTTTTCCATGACTTGTCTGAGAATCAAATCCATTAGTTGTAGAAGTTCCAGCTTAACAAGGAGGTTCCATTCTTCCAGGCGTATCCTTATTAACTCCGGTAGAGAACTTCCCATCGAATAAATTATGCAACTTCTCTGCATCTTCCAGTCCCTTATTCTTGAATTGACTTGCGTTTTTGATTGTCTGCATCAATTAATATGTTCAGCTGATTATACAATCAGAGTTATAATTAGATGCACCAAGCATAACATTATTAGTTTATTAAGGTTATGCGAACATTAAACAGGGAAGATGCGCAGAATAATACTGGTCAGTCAAAAGGGTATATATTTGTATTGTTCTCTCACTAATGTGTACGTTAAAAATCTTTTGGTACTTATGGTCAAGTCACCAGTGCATTCATTATGAGGGATGTAAATGGGAATTCAATATTGCAGTGAAGGAGGTATTCAGAACACTAACGAGATACCAAAGCATAATCAATACCTATTAGTTACAACTTACATCTAGTAGAAATGAATTTAATTCAATCATAAAATCCAAACAAAACTGAAATAGTCTCTTACCTTGTCTAATTCAATCCATTGCTCTTCGCTCCAATCAAAAGTGGTCGTCTCCGCGTTGTACCCATACCCAGTTCTTGCTAAGAGACGGGACCAAGTGACATATTGGGTTCGCAAGTAATCCCAGTGGTTTCTCAACTTTTTTTGTGTGATAGTCCAGTCATACTTCTCAGAAAAGAACTTGCATAAATTTCCCCATGAAGTTTGCTTCAAAGAAGTTCCAGAAAACCCATACTCAGTAGCTTGTGCCAAACATTGGTCAATAAATAACCCTCTAAATTATGGGACGCTCCTAAAAGTTATCTTATTTGCTTTCTCATCTTCCTTTTTCTCCATAGAGAACTAGCATAAAGTAAAACAAATACAAGACGTGGGTAATTTTAAACAAAAGAGAGTGTGCTAACTACTTAGAATTACCATACAAAGTAAATTACCACTAGGCATGATCTCTATGCATTCAGGATATACGGGAATATAAGTCTGGTTTATCAATTGGTTCCTGGTCACTTTGATTTATCAAAAGACGGAACAAAACTCATAGGTTTATCTGTGGGAGACAGATTTATCTATTCAATAGACTTTTCTGTGTGACACAGATTGGTTTATCAAGTCTTCGACTTTGGGTCGTGGCAACTCTTAGTTGTGGGTGAGATCAGCTAAGGGAATCAAGTGCGTAGAGTCCTGCTGGCATTCAGAGACGTAAGGAGCGCAACTGTACCTTGATTAGTGTGAGATTTGTTAGGGATCAACTACATTCCAGTCCGAAGTTAACTTGGAGTAGGCTAGTGTCTTTAACGGCTTAATACAGTGTGGTGTTCAAATCTGGACTAGGTCCCGGGTTTTCCGCATTTGAGGTTTCCTCGTTAACAAAACTTCTGGTGTCTGTGTTATTTCTTTTCCGCATTATCTATGTTTATATAATTGAAATATCACAGTTGTGCGTAAGTTCAATCAATTGTGAATCCAACCGTTGGTTGTTGATAAAATTGATTGACACTTGGATATTGGTTTTTGATACCGTCCAAGTTATTTCTTATATTCAATCGGGCTCACAAATTCTTATTTGTTTGATTGCAGGTTGAATTGAGAAATTGATATATAACTCTTTGGTATACTTTTCTTAAGATTGAGTCTGACTGTCTACTTGATTCTCTTGCAAGTATATTTGAGTTAGTCCATACAGATTGCTAAGCGAAATATTGGGTATGGTTGTTAGACCCCCGCTTTTTCAATTGGTATTAGAGCAGGCAAACACGCTAAGACCTCATAAGTATGTGTTTGTAGCGATTTGGTTATGGATGATAATATCTCAGATAACGCATCACCAGTTCAGAAACATTATGATTTGGGTCAAAGCCTTATTTTTCCTTCGAAATCTCTCACACCTTCTCAATTGTCTGAAACTGTGTATAACTGGGAAGCACGCCTAGATGAGCAATTGGACGATTTTTCATATGGAAGTGATTCTGATGAGGGACAAGGTGTTGATGAGGAAGTCTCACAATATATGAAGCTTTTTTACCAACTCATGAAGAAGAAAGGGTCAACATCTTGCTTGACTGAGTTTCTGACTCCTCTCTGTCTAGAAAACAGGAAAATGAGAAAACTCTTTAAGGGATACGATTGTGGTTATAATCTTTTACAATCTATACTTAAAGATCGTAAAGAAGATGTACGTTCAAAGAAGTCTGAATGTGAAAATCTTCGTCGAAATCTCTTTACGTTGAAAGAAAAACTTGCGGAATCTGAAGCAAAGTGTGACTCTCAACAAAATTGTTTCAATAACAGAGAAAACGCTTATCTCGTTCAAGAAAAATGCCTTGAGGATGATTTAACTGCTGCTCTTGATAAAATCAAGATGTTAGAGGAGGACTTGAAAAAGTTCGATACTAGTTCGAACAAATTAACCACTATGCTAGGAGCAAGTAAAAATTATCGTGATACACGTTGATTGGGCTATAAGGGAATAGATGCTCCAAGTATTAGCAAAGAGGTAAAATTTGTCAAGGCTAGTGATTCTTCTCAACAAAAGGTTTCCACTGATGGCAAAAGTGAAATACTTTCATCTGCAGTTAAGGTTCGAAAGAGCAAAGTATATCAACCTCCAAAGTAAGCACACACGGATCGAGGTAAGAACATCCCTTATGTTTGCCACTATTGCGGAAGTAAAGGTCACCAGGAAATGAGGTGTCGTTTCCGTATAAGGATGAGAAACTTCATGATGTTCTTGTTTGGGCATCACAAGAAGTTGTGAACCCAAGATCATTGTAAGACTAATCCCCTTAGCGCTACAGGTTGTAACTGTTCAACCTTTAGGCAAAGGAATCAGTGCTGTGATAAACCTGGATTTGCCTATAAAGGTCATAAGAATCCTTTTCACAATCGTAATGATTATCAAAAGGATAACTTTGTAAAGACGAAGACAAGATCTGATGCTCCCAATTGGAGAAAGACTAACTTGCAAAACAATAGCCAATCCAATTCTCTTCCGAGAATTCTACAAGAGAGTAATGGGAAGAAGGTTCTGGTTGTTCCTAAACGCACTTAGGAGTGGATACCAAAGAAAGTCAATGATGCTTTGAGTGTGAAAAGGAATGATCTCCCAGAAAATTCCATGACTATGGAGAAGGCAGTATCCATGATGTTGGAACATGAAAAGTTCTTTGGAAAGATGGATTTGGATGTGAAAGGTTCTAAAAGCGATCTCTTTCATGATAATCCAAAAGTGAAACAGAATAAGTCAAAAACTATAGATGGTGAAAAATCCCATAGTTACGGAAAAGTCTGTTTCAGTCACTTGTGGTGAGAAAGACCTTGTTCACCTCAAAACAACTTGATTGTGTTGTAAATGCATCCACACCAAGGAATGCCCTGTTATGTATACGGTGAGGGAAGCACGAGTATTAGGGCGCACAGATTATGTTTGGTAAGGATGTAAAATTCGATTGGATTCATCTAAAAATGTATGTCTATAAAATTGAGCAAGATTTGTTCTTTTATTTATTTGCTTAGAGTACTTAAAATGATCCACGTACCTTTCTTATCGTTCATTTCTACCTAACTTGATCAGTGTTTAAGGTTCTTAAATGTTTAGGTTTGAAAATAATAGTTCGGGATGTTTGGACTTCATGGCACATATACCAGGTATGCATACCATCATTTAAAATCGAAATCCATGGATTTTAGTTCGCAAACCCGTTGTCATACTGCTCTAGGTCACAAAAATTCGTTTGCAAACCGATATGCATACTGGCCTGTAGACCTCGATACTCGGTAAACTTGTTTTGGCCATAACTTCTTCGTCGAAACTGGGAATGACCTCATTCTTTTTGCATTGTTGAATTTGGATGAGTTAAGATTGGTCTTTGTCATGTCTCTTGTTTTTGAGTGTTTTTCTCTGTTTCGTCGCACTTGTTCCACTTCTCTTGGACTTGGGCACTTGGATTCTTGGAGAAATACTCATCTAAACTTATTTTTACAAGAATGTTATTAGTAAATCACAAAGAAGGAAGTTCAAGTATGGGAAGTAGTACGCATTGTTATGGGATTCTTGAATGTTCACAATCATCTTATGTGAACTATGGTGCATGGTCGTTAATGACTTTGTATGTTCTTCTTTGTTAAGAAAATATTTTTGCGCCTTTGGTAGCTATTCTTGGTGTAAATCCGTGCGAAAAAGATTGAGTCTACCCTCTAAGGAAAAATCATCTTGTATGTGCATTAGGAGTTTGTCTTGATGTCTAGGAAACTTCTTATGAGAATTTATTCTTGTGTTTTAAGAAGGATAACTAGGGTTTGGAATAACAATTTTTTGTGAGTACACATAGCTATTGCGAACGTTTTTCATCTTGCAATGTTTTTAGATTTATTTATTTAAATTCTAAAGTTTATCGGGAAGATGATTTTGCAGTATTAATCTTTACTAGTTTCATATATTGCAAAAATTGATATGGGATATGTGTGTTTACGTCCTTGAACTATGATTGTCCCATATATGTCAAAAGTTAAGTCTATTGTGTCATTATGCAAATAGTGATGAAAATAGAATGAACTTTTGAATTACAAAGATTAAGTCTATTATGTCTTTATGCAAATACTGATGAACAATAGAATGAATCTTTGTATATTCCACAGTATTGGTCCTTCCTGATCCACTTTTTATGATATACTGTGTGGCTCCGTAAGTTTTCTTATGTTGAGCATTTCCGATTAAATTAATCATGGGTTCTCTTGTGGTTAATTTAATTGAGTATTTTGGATTACAAATTCATGTTTTCATGTTATTTGTTAATGTCCAATGAAATCCATCTTTTCTTTAAAAGTAAGGTCGCTCTTGTTGTTCTTTCGGGAATGACATTTTATGGGGGAGAGTTCTTAATTGAACTTGTGATTAATTGCCAAATCTTTGTGGGGAGTGCGGCTGTGGAATATTGTAGGAGTTTTCTTGTATCTTTATAAACTCCTTGATGAATACACTAGATTCGGCTATGTGAAATCATCGAAACAAAGTTGATATGTTCTCTGTTGGTCATGAAGTATCTCTATGAAAATTTCATTAGGATCCCACTAGTTTTCGTACCTTTGCCAATTTATATTGACAAAAAGGGGGAGAATTAATGTGTAGTTCACACTACAAATACATATGATTTACGGATCATTATGTAAGGGGGAGTGGTTTTCATGTGAGATGAAGTATTGACTAAGGGGGAGTGATACATATCACCATAGTATTGTTGTCAAAGTTGTGATACAATTGGACTTTGATGCTGTGTAATAATACTATGACATTGTATAACAATGATTGGGAGCTACTGTTTTCTCATTGTTATAACTACGGATCTTTAACAATTATGATGCTGAGTTGAACACGTTCAGAATCACTGAAGTACTTGGAAGTGACAAAGATTTCGAGTAATGTTGAAGAACAAGGGAAATCAAGCATTTGGATTGAGTAGCTACAAAGTTTATTTATTTTGTAATCCATATGTATTGATAGTTTTTTCACTAAATCTGACAACGGGGGAGATTGTTAGAGCACTGCTCGGTCGAACTTGCAAGCGTTGCTATCTCAAGCTTGTTTTTCAAGTTTAGTTTCCAAAACTATATGTCTTGATTACTAGTCTACTTATAGCTAAGTCTCGGATTAGGATATAAAGTGTAGTTGAGCATTAGACTTCACGACGTTCATCGATTGAAGACGAAGAACTACTAAGGGGAGCTTGTGGAACTTCATCAACAAAAGGTATGTGGAGACTTTAACTCATCTTTCACTCAAAAGTCTATCTATTCTATCTCCTATTTGAGACAAAAGTCGTATAGCTATATAGACTTCAATTATGCACATTTGATATATCGAGCTGAGTTTAACTCGCTTACATATTTCTCGAAATATGCGTTGGTAAGCTTTCTCTTTAACCAAGTTCATCTTATATTCTTGACGAAAGTCAAAAGATGATCATGTGAAAATCGCCTTGTAACATCTTACATGATTTGTGTGAGACAGTCATTTGATGTAGACTCGGAATATTTCGTATTGATCATTCGATCACTTGAAAATTGCTTTGAAGCTAATAGTTTGTGTGAGATAGCTATTTTCGTGTTCCGAGAATGTTTCAATGATTGAAATGGAGTTTAGAATACTTAACCATGATTGGATAAAGCATAGTATGCGTACTTGCTTATATGTAATCCAAGTACGGGAACCATAGTATGCATACCCGTATGCATACTAGTTGGTTTAGTGAAAGTCCGGGAACCTTGTACGCATACCGGTACGCGTACTGGCGTGAGGTTCAGGTTCAGCAATTTCTGTTGAGTTTGGAAGGTATGTGTACCCGTTCGCATACTGGCGAACCCAAACTAAGTCCGGCTACTTAGGTATGCGTACCCGTTTTCATACTTGAGTAGGTTATGTTCTAAAATCGGTTTGTTCATGAACTAATACATTTATATAATAAGGAATGCAATCTTTTGCAAACCTTGGCTATAATGTTCATGACTTGATTCGAGTGAATCAAAATCGATTTTTCTTCAATTGTGTCTTGTATACTTCTATGAGAATATAAACAATTGAACAACTCTAGAACTAGTTTCATTTGAGTCATTTGAACTAGTTGTGGTTAAGATGAATATGGTTCATATGAAAGTTTTCATATGGCTAACTTCGGTTAACTATTGTTGAGCCAGCAAAGGTGTACACGTTTAGGTACGGTTACTCATATCTAAATGAAGTCACTTTTCATTTGTGTGTAACAAGCTAAGTTCGATCTAACGGTTGAAAGATATTAGCTTAAGTCTAATCAGGTTTTCATCTAACGGTGAATATTGAATGCTTTGTTACAAAGGTAGTAATGATTGCAAACCCTGATTTGAAGACTATATAAGGGAGAACTCTAGCAACTGGGAAACCTAATCCCCACACCTCCTGTGTTATACTAGTTACGACTAGAGTCGATTCTCCTTTAACCTTAGGTTTTTCACGAAACCCTGTAGGTTAACGACTTGAAGACTTCATTGGGATTGTGAAGCCAGACCCAACTATTTTCTATGTAGTTGCGTGTTCTGATCTTGTTGTTTTCTATCGTGATTGAGTACTATCTTCTCTAAGATTTGCTCGAGATTTAATCTCCGATAGGCAAGATAAAAAGTAGTCACAAACATCTTCGTCTTATCACATTCCACAATATCTTATTTCGCTACCATATGATTAAGATTATTGTGAGGTGATTGATATTTCAAGGATGTTCTTTGGGAATATAAGTCCGGTATATCAATTGGTTCATGTTCACCTTGATTTATCAAATGACGGAAAAAAATTCATAGGTTTATCTGTGGGAGACAGATTTATCTATTCAAAAGACTTTTCTGTGTGAGACAGATTGGTTTATCAAGTCTTCGACTTTGGGTCGTAGAAACTCTTAGTCGTGGGTGAGATCAGCTAAGGGAATCAAGTGCTTAGAGTCCTACTTGGATTCAGAGTCGTAAGGAGCGCAATTGTACCTTGATTAGTGTGAGATTGGTTAGGGCTCAACTACATTCCAGTCCGAAGTTAACTTGGAGTAGGCTAGTGTCTTTAACGGCTTAATACAGTGTGGTGTTCAAATCTGGACTAGGTCCCGGGGTTTTCCGCATTTGCGGTTTCCTCGTTAACAAAACTTCTGGTGTCTGTGTTATTTCTTTTCCGCATTATCTATGTTTATATAATTGAAATATCACAGTTGTGCGTAAGTTCAATCAATTGTGAATCCAACCGTTGGTTGTTGATAAAATTGATTGACACTTGGATATTGGTTTTTGATACCGTCCAAGTTATTTCTTATATTCAATCGGGCTCGCAAATTCTTATTTGTTTAATTGCAGGTTGAATTGAGAAATTGATATATAACTCTTTGGTATACCTTTCTTAAGATTGAGTCTGACTGTCTAGTTGATTCTCTTGCAAGTATATTGGAGTTAGTCCATACAGATTGCTAAGCGAAATATTGGGTATGGTTGTTAGACCCCCGCTTTTTCAATTATACAATTTAATTCTGTATTTTCTTTAATTTTTATTGAATTCTTTTATTATTTTGTTTTTCCGTTTTTGGGAAGAAGAAGAAGATGATTAAGGTTAAAACTTTATAAAAATAAAAAAAAGTTATAAACTCTTTCATCAAAAAAATTTAAAGATTCTATTACTTTTCTGAAAAAAAGAAAAAATTATTATAAAAAAAAGAAAAGAAAAATAATGGAGTAGTAATAAAAAATTTAAATTTATTTCAGGAATACAAGGGAAATTTTGCCACTATATCAATTTAATTGGATAAGGGATTCTTGATTTTACTTCAAAGTGTCTCTGTCTTATGAAATTGTCATATCCCCAATAAAAATGGGGATACTCTAATTTCGCGTTCTTGATTTATCACATTGCTTTTCGTAATGTTTGTTCACACGGAATTGATTTTTTTTTCCTTCCTTTTTTGTTATTGACAAACTTAATAATATTGTAGTTTTCCCGGCAATAAGTAAAAAAATCATTCTGTTCATACCCCAAACGACCCAAGGAAAACACTTTGAAAGAAACGATACTATATGAGAACTAATGTTTACCATATATGAGATGTTGATTTTGGGAACGATGGAAACCTTCTAGCTCTTAGTATCAGGAGCAGGCGGTCATTTCCTTACAGACAAATTGGCTTACCGAGTTGGCTATAATGATTCAACATTGATGAAGAGTCAATTATTTGTTTTTCTTTTCAAAAGATTTTAATTAGAACCACATATACCATGTTAGATGTCACAAAATAAAATAAAATTACTGGCAGAAGTTCTTGTTTCAGAGTTTATTATTGATCTCATAAAACACTTCTCATCATCTCATTTGTATCGTAAAAAGTAAAGTGTGAAACTACCGGGATTCAAAATACACGAGGGGTTTTAAAATGACTTGTATTTGCTAATTTTTAGTTCACAACACGTATATAACATGACGCACGCGATATTCGTTGTGTCCACACATATAAAAGAAGGATGTGCCTATGGTGTATAAAACCTTTATATTTCTAAACCTTTTAGTCTTAAGAGCAGTAAAATTTCCATCCATCAATATTTAACTGATTCTATACCGAGATTTTACATTACCAGAATGAAAAAAGTTTTGAGATATTGGAGTAAACTGAATATCTCTCTAAGGAAATGGTTGTGGCATCTATGGTATTTTTTTTCTTCTTTCTTTTGTTGGTTGATAAAGAAAACATGTTAAAAGAATGCAAGAAATCAGGATAGAAGCAGCTCTAAAGAACACAAATTACAAATGAAAGGGAGTGAAAACTCATGTGATCAAGGAGGTTACAGGGCTCTTCCAGTTAATGTGGCCAAGGTCTCGATTAATGAGGTAGTTTATCTCTGATTGGTCAATTATTTTAACATTTTTCTCTCAAAATTTTGTTTTATTTATTTTCATTTGTTAGATATAAAGTATTTACCGGTAATGGTGTTTCATTTCAAAAGTAAAATGAAATTTGCTAAAACAAAAAAGCCTCCAAGAATCACCTCTAAACCTATATAAACCCCACTCATTCTCCATTGTAAGTGTGTTTTTAGAGTTATAAAAACTAGTACTAGACATTTAAGAGTTTGCATGTGTCTTCAAAAGTTAAAGAAGAGTTTGTGCTACATCTATTCGCGTTCGCTGTTCGGTGTTATCGAAGTGCTGCGAAAAACATCGAGGTATTGTTGAACGTTGGAGACATATGTCGTTAAACCTGTAACAACATTATATACAGGGCATCAAATGTCTTAAGCAAAGAGATTACTCGCCTCAATACACCCAGGTAAGTTTGTTTAAGTTTTGTGATTGATCATCTTTCTCTATCCTTCTTTTCTTGTTTTGTTGTTGGAATTACAAGATGTAATACATAAATGAAAACCATGTTACAAAGAGTTGTAACGGATCGGTGGATAATACACGAATTGTATTATTGGAGAATCGGTAACGAAAATAATTACCCAACAAATAGATACTAAAATAACATCAAAAGCAGTAAAAACTGTATCCGTAAAAGATAATCCAAGATGATTGATTGACGAGTGAGTAAGAGTCTACCAAACTTGTTGGTCCTTAATTATAGAGTTGTACCAACTGTGTTTTGTATTTTTGTTCCTTATGGATGCATTAATAAATTGGATGGAGATGGTACTGTGTTCATACGCACTCACTTTTTTCTTAAAAACAAAACAAAACAAAATGCAAGGCAGACTCCCAATTTTTCCTCTGAAACGAAGGACTAGAATTATTTTGCATATTGGGTAGCAGAGCATGATGTCTCCAAAACACAATTCAGAGTCTTCCAGAAACAGTGAATAGTTTCGATGACCCTCAATAGGTATTTACTGATTTGGTTCTCCCAAGTTCGCTACATCCAAACATCATTAGCATTGAGCTATCCAAATATTTGTTGGATACTCAGGATGCGACATATAACGCTAAAGCCCATAATGATCTGAGGAGATGGAATACAATTCTCCAGACGCTCTTCCCCAAGGAATATATTTTCTAGATTACCGTTAAACAGTCAAGACAAAATATGAAGGCATCCGTGGAAAAGGTAGCTTCACATACACTCCCGATGAACCTTTATACATATTTAATCCCGTTACTAGAGAATTTGTGAATCTTCCTGGGATATTGATTGACGAGAAGAAAAACATTGATTGATGGTGTTCACATAGTGCATGGATTTGGTTACCACCCTTTAACTAATGAGTATAAGGTTGTTAGGCAACCCGGAAAACCCCTCCTCCAGAGGACAGGTAGAGGTATATACACTTGGGAGTGGCAGTGGGTGGAGAAGTGTAGGAGAAACCAACTTACTTATGGCCGAGGCACAATACGCGAGAGATCCAGCTGGTGTATGCGTCAATTGGGCTTTTCATTGGACCTGTGATGAATCCGCAGATATTGTCGCCTTTGATTTGGCAGATGAGGACTTACGAAAAGTTTTGGTCATGAGACCGTGTTTGTGTGCTGAATACTTGGATGACCATTTCATGGAATTGTGGTTTTCACGGAAGGATGAGGAGGATAATTGCGGTAGTTACCACATGAATGAGCAGTATTACAAGTTCCGGAGTTGGAATAGAGTGCTCAGATTACCGACAACAGTGGCTCAAGCCATAAGCCGCACAATGTTTTCCTTCACGAATGGTAGAGAAGTCGTTCGTTGCACTAACCAAGAAACAGAAACATCGAAAACAATTATGGAGTTATATGTCAGTGATTGGAATCTATGATATCTATCACACATTTTCTCAAACGTCAAAAGCTTTGTTTCTTTGCAAGCAATAGGAGAAACAAATGTAAGGAAACTTGTAGTAGAAAGGAGTGCAAAGAAAATTCAAGAAGCTTTAGACTTAGAACAGCAAGTATCTCATGCAGCAGGCCGGAGTAAAACAAAGAGATTGCGTAAATCTTGAGTAGCTACAAAGGTTTAATAGATTTAATCTACAGAGAAAGAAGGTTTTACGAAACAGATGGGGCACCGAGATGTATCCGATATTTAATTAACATTTTAATGAATTTTGACCATCATGAGAATTACTGAAATTGTAGTAATCAAAAGAAAAAGCTACCTTAGATGTGTAACCATACAAATACAAACCAAAATCATCAAATAACTGCAGGAGATGGAGTCTCCCACACGTCGAACACATTCTCTTCACTATGAAGAACGAAAAGTCGACCACCACTAATTGAGAAGTCACGAGTTTCACCACCAGAACTTTTTCCAAGACTGGATGTTAAAATCGAGTCAGGCCCCGAAAACAAAGAGATACCATCATCCCTGGAATAAAAAACCTGCCCACCATGTAATGCTAGTTTAGGATAACAAGGTCGGATATAATTCCGGTTTTCCCGATTTCCTTGATTCCATTTAAAGCTACTGCTACCAGCGGTAAACCTCATATCCATGAAAACCAAATCGTCATGTCCGCAAACCACACATATAGAATTACTTTCTTCCATTGCAATTGCATCATATATAGCTCCTATTTGGTCTACTTTGGACCAGGACCAAGACCAAGTTACCTTTTTGTCAGTTCTGATATCTAAATAACCAATATGACTGTGTTCCTCCCACGGGGACAAAGAAGATACAAATAAACGATTACTCCCATTCAGCCATTGAATCTTAGCAGCATCGCCAAGAGACCAATCTGGACTTGCATTGTAAAATTCGATCTGTTTTCCAGTAACTTGATCCCAAACTCCAATCCCATTTGCCAAACTTGTTCCTCAACAGCATGCAAATATCTTACTATCAGAGTTGAAGCATAAAGCTCCAGCAGTTGTGTTTTTCATCTCAAACCTATGCCTAAAATCACCTGTTGACGAACTGAAAAGACCCATTGCTCCATCTCCCTCGCCTAATCTTTCGCCAGCGCTAACCACAATATTCTCCGAATCCAACCACGCAATATCATTAACTATCCGATAATCAAGATTCAGTGGTTCACGTTCTTCCAGCATCCAGTTGTACACATGAACAATGCTGCCATGAGCAACAGCAAAACCTCCATCAGGACTAGCCCTTATTGCAGTACAACCGTGAGGAGCAGGACCCTGAACCGAACTTGTTAGTTTTAACTTGTTACCATCAAATCTTCCCCACTTTGCAGTTCTAACGTTATCAAGAAGACCATAATAGAGAGCTTCCCTGTAGAATAATTTTTCAGGAATGTTAGGAGGAACATGAAGCTCATCTGTTCTTAAGAGATCAAGTAGAACAGAGAAGCATTCCGGGTTCCGGTCAATGAAGTATTCATCATTAACTTCTCTTGGTCGAAGGTTCCATTGATCATCAAACATTGCTCCAAACACGGAGTTTCGGCCTGCGTTTGCAAGTGTTGTTGCAGTTATTTCAAAAAATTTGCCTCCAACATTGAACCTCACCCTGTCAGTTTGCAATTGCATCCCCATATTTCTGGTAGGATATGGCTTATAATATGCCCGACTTATATTTACTAGGTGGTGTGCCCGTGCTTTGCACGGGCCCAGTTTGGTTTTCCCTAAGTAGTTGAATTCTTACTGAATCAAATTGATGAAAATTTATTTACGATAAGTAACAACTTTATATAGTTTTATCCCACATTGTTTCTCTGATCCACATAAGTGATAGGCCTAAATAAGAACTAATGTTTAACCCCGCATAGCTTTAGAACTAAACCACTGACACCAGGTCAATAATCAATTAGCTCTTGTATATGTTAATTTAGCATACGTTTGGCAAACAACAGAGTAATAAGTATAGAAAACACTACCAAAAAAAATATAGACAGACAACACTACTACAGATGATATAGATAGACGCATCCCCCAATTCAGGTGAGTCCATTAAATAGAATCGATAGGCGTGTTTCCCAGCTTAACCACTTTTAGTATGTTAGCCTTAAGGCCCCTTTACTATGGTCTATGTATATGTCTAATGTTTTCTTTTTGTGCAACATTTTCCAGTCTCTTTTTTTTTACCCAAGTGGAACCACTTCTATGCTCTATTTAAGCCACAACTCCAGTTCATCTAACAACTCCTCCTCACATATGCATGATACTAAGCAAAGATGTTTCATTGTTAAAAAATTCCAATGAAAGCATGCAGTATATCAAAAGATATAGATAAATATAGGAACTATTAGGATCATTAAATTTAACTACGAATAATTCGTATACTACTATAGTAACTGGATGTTTTTTTTTTCCTTACAAACTCTGTCTATCATCCACTACCGTGGTGATATATAAAGAAAATTAACATGTATATGAATCTGTACCTATGTATGTTATCTCATTAATCTCCAATCCAATTCATCCCTTCTCAGCATAGATTTTACCTGGTGTTCTTCTCCACCAAAACCAAAATCCACTCCAAAGACCATAGATCACATTCCCATGAGAACATACCATACATACATCTAAATTGGGAAACTTGCATGGTACACAAACTTTTTACTGGAAGGCTCAGGTACTAATCATTCAACTAATATGAGAAACCAAGAAGCCATGTAATACTGGAAACTCTAATTCACTGGAGTTTCCAATATCACAAAATATCTTGATTCTCATCCTTTAAGTCAATCCGCACTGGTGCCGACACTTCGTAGTCACTACACATCCTGGTCCTGAGTATATCATCTGGACTTTGTCAGAAGCGACAGAAATATTAACCCCTGCAAGAAGGAAGACAGTTTAGGAAACGTACCGTGATCTGCCAGGCACAACTAAAAACTACAATGGTAACAGATAAACAGTACTACATTTCCTATAAAGTCAAATACACATACTGTAATTTTTCCTAAAAATCTACTTGGTGAAGGCACTATTCTCTTTTTTGATGGAGACACTTAAAAAATCAAAACATAATCATAGCATACCGTGAGGTAAACAAAGGCCTCTGAGTGTCAATGGAATTTAATCACGTTACGTTTAACTTGAAACGTCATTGAGGCGAAGAGACGGAAATTCTACCGGTACGTTTAATCACTGTCTTCCTTTTTCTTGCGATAGTCAATGAATTTTAGCAACACTTGCAAACAGGAAGCCAGTTTTGGAAAACAAAAAATATTAGCAAACGAAAAAAAATGGCATGGGCAAGGAAATCACAGCTGTAGCATAAACTATTCTTTGGCCAATTGAACCATCCCGTCTTTTACATTTTTCATTTGTTCTTTTGTGAATGTACAATAAGCCAGCTAGTCCAGTAGTACTGTTATTCCTCTTAGCCATTCCCACAAAAACCATACATGCACTTTGTTAAAACTCACCACCAGCAACCACACCATATGCAACAGAAACAAAAATAAGAAAAAACATCAGGGATCAGTGTAACTTCTCTTGGATAATAGGGTTAGGGTTTACCAAGGAAAAAGATTTATTTTTTTGTTTATTCTTTGAGTAAACAGCGCATGCACCTGTAAAAAAAAACACAGTAAAATAATTAGAGCAAAATATAAGAAGAATGAATAAGAATGGATCAATGATGAATACAGTTACGGTTTAACAAAACAGAATAAGATCTTGTTGTGTATCAGTTTCATTAAAAATCGTACCTGCAGAATAGAACAAAACAAATTAACAACGACTGCAAAAACATCAGTAACCGGAAAAAGTTATGAACAAAGAAGAAATCATATGTAAGTAACGGGAGCACGTGTAGACTGCAACGTGATTGATCTGTCGACACGGTTGGCGCCGGATTGACACTTGCACTATGTCTCCTACCACCGTTGCCGTAAACCATTGTTACAGGGTTTAGTTGCAGAAACATAACCCTCTTGATGATGATAGAGACTTAACCTTCCTCTTTTTTTTTAGGTTTGATATCGGGTGGAAACTAAATATCGTAAATAGATTTGGTGGTTTTGGTGGTGTTCCTGGACGAATTATTTGTGGTGTGAAAAAACAAGAGGTTTTTATTAGTCGAAATATTTTTTGGTGGGGTGGTGGGGCCAGAAGCTCTAGGAATAAAGCTTTGTTCAGTTTTTAACCACAACGTAAGAAATTCATTTGAAATCATATTATTAATTAATTAATGTACCATCTAAGATTCGATTTTTGCTTAATCTAGTTTTCTTGTCCTTTAGGGATAGCTAGATTACCGGGCATCCTACTTCTATTAGAATTCACGTAAACATACACGCAAATAAACATTGCGTAAACGTATATATACTCAGGCATATAATGAACTCTATTTTTTATTTCTCAAATTTTTTTCTTCTTTTTCAGATTATGGGTAGACCCTAACAAAAATTTGTAGTGGTTATCCTTACAGAGTTTTACTATACGTGTGTTGGCTGTTATTTTGGGAGTGGTTGATTCGGAATCGGATACTTGAGAGAATTTATTAATAAATGATGTGCATGAGAAATAGTTAACTCAAATCAATGTAAACATAGTATCAGTTTTTAAGGATGAAACCCGAATCATCAAATAACTGAGGGAGATGGAGTCTCCCACACTTCGAACATATTCTCTTCACTATGAAGAACAAACAGTCGATCGCCACCAATTGAGAAGTCACGAATTTCACCTCCAGGACTTCTTCCAAAACTAGATGTTAATTTCCAGTCAGGCCCCGAAAACACGGAAATAGCATCCTTCCTGGAATAAATAATCTGTCCACCATGTAATGCTAGTTTAGGTCCTTTACGATAATAATAATAATAATCTGGTCGTACATAGTTTCGGCTTTCCTCATTATCTTTAAGGTTCCATCCAATGCTACCACTGGTACTTCTCCAATCCATGAAACCCAAATGGTCATATTTATCAACCACGCAAATAGAATTACTTTCTTCCATTGCAATTGCACCATAAATATCTTTTTCTGTGTGATTGAATTGCCTGGACCAAGCCCAAACCATACGTCTATCTCTAAAATCCAAAAGACTAATATGCCTGTGATCGTTCCATGGGGACAAAACCGAAACCAGTAAACAATTACTACCATTTAGCCACTGAATCTTATCAGCACTACCAAGAGGCCAATCAGAACGTGCATTGAAAGAATCAATCTTTTTTCCAGTAACTTGATCCCAAACTCCAATCCCATCAAACGAACATGTTCCTCCATAGCATGCAAATATCTTACTATCAGAGTTAAAACATAAAGCTCCAACAGTGTTGGTCTTAAGACTCTTAACCTCATACCTATGCTTTAGATCACCTTGCCAAGTGTCCTCACCAAAACGTTCGTTTCACAAAACTCAAAAAAGACCTATTTCAGCCAATAGAAAACCAAGGTTTCCTCACCGTTCAACATGGGAGCTTTATTTGTCTAGGCCTTTAAATCTTTAGATTAACCGTTTCAGAGCGGTGTATAGGCCAGGCCGCGCATGAGCAGACGCAGATGTTCGACACTATGCTAGTAAGAATATATTCATTTATTCATTAAGTTAATTAATGACATCTTCTTTTTCCTTAAAAAAAAAGAAAAAAAGAAAGAAAGATTGCACTTAAAAATTTGAGTTGGTAACTTTTTAGGCCACCGACCTAAGTATATGAATTTCTCTCTCACACCTTCTTGTTTAGTTTATTGTTTTCCAATCTTTTTTTCTTTTTCTTTTTTTTTTCTGATAGGCTGCACTCAACAATAAAACTAGAGCCGAACAGAACGGGGTAGGCTCTTCCCATAATATCTACATTTAGAAGATTACATATATATGAAGGTGGTGTAGCTATCCACACTCCAGTCAAAATAGGAGTCGCAACGGACTTAGCCAAAAAATCAGCTGCATGGTTAGTTTGAGCCCTGCATTTTACCACCTAGTAACTTCTAATTATGGGTCCCAAAAATGGACCCCTTACTAATTCCAAAAACGCGGTCCATCATATGTGAGGAGGTTGTTTTAGTGTTGTCTACAACTACTCTAATATTAAATGTTTTCGGTTGTGCAAAACTCCGAAGATCCATAAAAGAATTCTTGAACTCAATTTCAGTTATCAAGTAAATGCAGAAAAGAGAGTGAAGACTTGAAAGCAAATCCTCTGGAAACCAGCTGCAGAAGCAAATAACGCAACCATTAAAAGAGACCTACCAGCACTATTGTTATCCCCCTATATCTAGGGGTGCCAACAGATCGTACTGGGTCCGGTTAGTATACTACCCAAAACCGGACCCGGTTATTTAAATCGGTCAGGGTCTTAACGGTTCTGGGTCCGGTTCTCAAATATATGGACCCCGAACCGGACCCGATAACAATGAAGGGTAATTATTGGGCCCGGGTAGTTTTCGGTTATTTTATCAAGTTCTTCACAGTGTAATTTAAAATCAATCCAGAGCTTAGATATCAAGATTCAAGACCCCCACGGGAATAAAAGATGAGAAAAAGTTCAAAATACATGGATACTAAGTAGAGAAATCAAAGTACCGACTAAATGGAGGAAACAATTACCGAATTAATGGAGTGTTCCATCATTTGTTAGAAAACACAAATAAGACAACATTAAAGCATGAGCTCAGCACTAACAAGATACGAAGTTCTATATTAGTTTTGAGTTGCTGATGAATAAGGTCCCCCGTATAGACTCTATCAGCTGATTCTCATGAGTGCTTAGTTAGTTTTTGAATCTTAATACAGTAAACTAAGATTATTGAAGAAAACTTTCATAACACCAGCAATAACTCTATCGTTATTTTTCAATAAAACGAAGAAATAAAAAGATTCACTTAAAAGAGAGAAAACGAAAGACATTTACAGGAGAAATCCAGTGTCAGAGGAGGATAACTCGTTAACTTATTATAAATTTATAACACATACAAAATTATTTTTAGGGATTTAAGGAAAATTGATCGGGTACTCGTCGGGTAGAACCGATAAGGACCCGAATTTTATCGGTTCCAAACGGATTTGCCCGTCGGGTACTATATATACTAATGGGTCCAATATTGGGACCCAGAACTAACCTGATTAGCTCGGTTCCGGGTATTTGGGTACCCGTTGGCAACCCTACCTATATCTATCTGCAAAAAGACGGAAAGAAAAAAAATGCTCTATTGATATTGAGTCGTCGGAAATAAGCAGAAATGTAACCACAGAAGATGTTTGCAAAAAAAGAGGCTTCCAATACAAGTGGCGTTTTGCAGAGAACTGAAATTAAAAAAATTCTGGACATTGCACAAAGTGTGCTAACTATGTTGAAAATTGAAATGACAATCTCAGTTCTTGCTTACTAGCAGATCCTCTTATGCCCATGACAATCTTTTCGGGAGGACTTCATACAGCTCATTTTCTGGGGATGCCTGTTAATACGACATCAACAGTTGGACCTACTTCTACTATTGACGTTCTCCCAACTAATCCTCAATGGTCAAAATTGGGAAAGAGCTCTTCTCGCACCTGCCAACTTCAAGGAGTTTGCTTTGTAATATATGTTGCCATTCTTTTAGGCGCCGAACATGTACTTGGAAAGTGATCATGCGATAACATTATTATGTTGGCAGCACATGGCACTCTTGACACTGTTGATCACCCCAGGACTATTATGGTGTATCCTGTAATTTGTGCAGTGGAAATCTCTATTATGTGAGGATGTACATTCCAGAAATCAATCTCATGGAACGATCGATCTGTGAAGGTGTGACATTTCGTCTTTAAGTCGGATATTTTTTTTGTTAAGAGGTGTGTTTTTGTAGTTTTCTTTGTGGAGTATAAAATAAACTCACTATAATAACAATTATATACCAAACTTGTGTTTGTATCCTATTTTGTAACCATAAAGTAAGCACGAATTAATAGATCATTGTTATTTTAATGTCATTAGGTTAGTTTACTTTTTCCTTTATCGTATCTATGATTTCAAATAATCTAAATGAATTTCACAACATCTAGCCGGACTTATTACAAGAGAATAAAAAAGAAAAAGGCGAAGATAGTACTGTGTCAGTCTAGTTAAGCATGTACTGTATACCGTTTTCATCAAATAAGTGGGGGAGATGGAGCCTCCCACACGTCGAACATATTCTCTGCATTATGAAGAACGAAGAGTCGATCACCACCAATTGAGAAGTCACGAATTGAACCACCACAACTTCTTCCAAGACTAGATGTTAAAACCTTGTCAGGCCCCGAAAACACAGAGATACCATCATCCATGGAACAAAAAACCTGTCCATCATGTAATGCTAGTTTAGGATAACAAGTTTGATCATACTTTCGGTTTTCCAGATTACTTGGTTTCCATTGAATGCTAGGAACAGCACTTCTCAAATCCAGAAATCCCAAATCTTCATACTCATTAACAAGACATACTGAATTACTCTCTTCCATTGCAATTGCATCATAAACAACTCCATCTATATGGGCTAGTTCGGACCAAGACCAAATTAACTTTTTTCTAGTTCTAATATCTAAAAGACAAACGTGACTGTCTTTCCCCCATGGAGACAAAGCAGAAATAAATAAACAATTACTTCTATCGAGCCATTCAATTTTACCAGCATTACCAAGAAACCGACCAGAAGTTGATTTGTAAATATCAACCTGTTTTCCAGTAAGTTGATCCCAGACTCCAATTCCGTTTTCGGAACTTGTTCCTCCACAGCATGCAAATATCTTACCATCAGAGTTAAAGCACAAAGCTCCAGCAGTTTGGCTCTTAACCTCATACCTATGCCTTAGCTCACCTGTTGAGGAACTAAAAAGACCCATTCCTCCATATCCCTCACCTAATCTTTGGCCAGCACTGACCACAATATTTTCCGAATCCATCCACGCAATATCATTAACTATCCGATAATCAAGATTTAATGGTTCACGTTCTTCAAGCATCCAATTATAGACATGAACAATGCTGCCATGAGCAACAGCACAACCTCCGTCAGGACTAGCCCTTATTGCAGTACAATCGTGAAGAGCAGGACCCTTAACAGAACTTGTTAGTTTTAACTTGTTACCATCAAATCTTCCCCACTTTGCACTTCTAACATTATCAAGAAGACCATAATAGAGAGCTTCTTCGTAGAGTAATTTTTCAGGTATGCTAGGAAGAACATGAAGCTTACCTGTTCTTAAAAGATTAAGAAGAATAGGGAAACATTCAGGGTCTCGATCAATGAAGTATTCATCATTAATTTCTCTTGGACGAAAGTTCCATTGATCATCAAACATAGCTCCAAACATGGAATTTCGGCCTGCGTTTGCAAGTGTTGTCGCAGTTGTTTCAAAGATTTTTCCTCCGACATTGAATCTCACCTTGTCAGTTTGCACTCCCATATTTGCAGTTGAGATGTGCAATATTGAAACTTACCTTGATACGGCTTGTAATGTGTCCTACCTCTCTCTCTCTCTATATATATATATTAACCATATCAGATAAGTAACAACATTCTTAAGAATGGAATTCTTGTCCATCAAGGAAACACCCAAATTAAATCAGGAAGGATAAGGAGCTTAAAACAATATTCTTAGATGGGCTAAAATCTTAAACCAAGCTATAAAATCCAGTTAGTGGACTAAAGGGCTAACCTTGCTCGAGCTCCCTGGACCCTCGCAGGTAAATATACGAATGCTATTAGCTACATGGTACCATAAAAATCTCACTGTGGAAATTTTGATTTTTGGACAATTTCAGAACGATGTATAAGCCTCGCATGATCGTCCCGATATTTAAAAACAAGGGAGACATTCAGAACTGCTCTAACTATAGGGGAATCAAACTGATGAGTCATACACTAAAGCTGTGGGAACGCGTTATCGATCAGCGTTTACGAAGACAAACCAGCGTCTCACCAAACCAATTTGGATTTATGCCGGGAAGATCGACCACGGAGGAAATTTTCCTGGTTAGACAACTTATGGAAAGATATAGGGAGCAAAAGCGGGACCTGCACATGGTCTTCATTGACCTGGAGAAGGCTTACGACAAAATACCACGTGAAGTAATGTGGTGGGCTCTCGATCAGAAGAAGATATCACCGAAGTACATAAACTTAATCAAGGATATGTACGAGGGCGCAGTTACCGGTGTCCGGACGAGCGGCAGAGTATCAAGCGATTTCTCGATTCGGATAGGGCTACACCAGGGATCAGCCTTGACCCCATATATTTTCGATTTAGTGCTAGATCAAGTTACAAGAGACATTCAAGGTGAGATCCCTTGGTGCATGCTATTTGCCGATGATGTAGCGCTTATCGGCGAATCAAAGGAAGATGTACAGGAAAAACTTGAATTGTGGCGCCACACTCTAGAATCGAAGGGCTTCAAACTTAGTAGAACCAAAACCGAGTATTTGAAGTGCGATCTCAGCGACTCCGGGGCAGTTGAAGGGGACATTTTGCTGGATGGACAACCTGTACCAAGGAAGGAATCATTTCTCTACCTGGGATCGTGGCTCCAAAGTGATGGGGGAATCGAGGAGGATATTCGCCATCGAACTCAATTTGGCTGGGGGAAATGGCGTCTGGCTTCTGGCGTCCTCTGTGACCGCAAAGTCCCGTTAAATCTTAAAGGTAAGTTTTACAAAATAGTGATCAGGCCTGCCATGCTATATGGTGCGGAATGTTGGGCAACGAACAATAGGGACACTTCGAAGCTGAAGAGTACCGAGATGCGGATGTTGAGGTGGGCATGCGGACATACGAGGCATGACCGTATCAGGAATGAGTACATAAGTAAGAAACTTATGGTAGCGCCAATCAAGGAGATGCTCGCCCAGCATCGGCTGCGCTGGTTTGGGCATCTCCAGCGAAGACCGCCTGATGCTCCAGTGCGAGTAGGTCGTATTAGGCGCGTGGAAGGAAGGATGCAACGCAGAGGCCGACCGAAGCTAACTTGGGATGAGTGCTAAAGAAGGACATGAGCAAACGAAATATTTCAACAGAGTAGACGTTGGACAGACAGACATGGAGGGCAGCGATACGCGTGGAAGAGGTAGGTTTCAGGTACGAAGACTAACAAACCCCTTTTCTGTATTTTTCGTAAATTTCTTTGCCAATCAATCAACGAACACGTAAAGGCAACCATGCAGATTGTGAAGGGGGAAATACCCTGTAGCACTGCAGTTGGCAGGATTGTGAAGGGGAAACACCCCGTAGCTTCTGCAACAGGGACATGGTGTTAGCATATCCGCATTAATGGTCGAGAATTCGTAATCCCATAAAAATGGTGATTACTTACCATCTGGTCCATAAACAATCGCGGCGCGGGTAGCGTCAAGTATTTTTGCTTGCTATAGTGCAAGTTGTGCAAGGCTTGACAAGCTGGCGTAAAAACTATGTTATATTTTTGGGAGATATTCTCCAGTCGACCCGGTACTTGCTACTGGAAAAGACTTTGGATTTGGATTTGGTATAAGCCTCGCATGAGCAGACACAGATGTTTCACACCGTGGCCTGTGCAAGTATGAATATATTCAGGTAGCAAGAATATAGTGCTTGCTCAGGCTAAAACATTAGTAAGTCAAAGTGCACTTTGTTTGCTAGCAAACATATATTACGTAGAGCTAATCGCTTGGATACCCATTACGGAATCTCTATGGGATCTTTACCATTCCGTTACTTGGGTGTCCCAATTTTTCAAGGGAAACCTAAAAAACGGGACATTCAACCGATAATAGACAGAATTAAGCTAATACTGGCTACCTGGAAAGGCAAATCGGTAGGGTGGAACTAGTAAGTAATAGTCAGTTCTTCATTATATAGTTTTCATGTTATGAATGGCCTAAAGCCAATATTCATATACTCGAAACTTGGATGAGAAATTTTATATGGTCTGGCGCGATATTAGTATCACTAAGCATTGTACGGTTGCTTGGAAAACTCTTTGTTTACCTGTTGCAGAAGGCGGCCTCAATATAAGATTTTAAGTAAGTCTGAATAATACGGAGTAGATGAAAACCAACTGGCAAATAATGGTTGGGGATTCAGAATGGTGCAGGTTCATAAAAGAACGTTTTACAACTGGTTGTCACTTCAAAAGATCTTCTGTTTGGCCAGGTTTTCGTAGGCAATGCGATACGTATGATCTCTATACCTTGGTAGCTATTACTATAAAGGCGGAATTCGGAATAATAATAGACGAAAAACTTAGAAAACAGAACAAAAGGTAGTAATTCGAAGAAAAAAATATCTTCTCTAGATTATGAACAAGAAAACGATTACAACTCTCTCTTTTTAACGCTCACAATCTCTCTAAACAGTGGATTAACCTTAAACTGTTTGCTAGCTTACACAAGTATTGTTCCAAGTTATTCCTAGGTTTTTTGTGTCTTTAGTTAACAACCAAACCTCTCTATTTATAGACTTCATCGTACTCAGCCGACTAGGTCTTCTATTAGGAATTTATTTCCTAAACTAAGAGTGTTGCCTAAAACAAACTCTTTCCTAACTAGGAATTCTGCCCAAATAAGGTTTCATTCCTAATATAGGATTCTTCCTTCAACTTAGCTTGAGGTTTACTAAGTTCCTAAGAGGATTAGCGGAGTAGGGATACACCTGTATCACGGGTCCCCCTTTTAAGAACTTGAACTCCTTTGAAAGTTAAAAATGAAGGTTATGGAACTCGAGAGTTCCTTTGTCCTTGTTGAACCACTTGGCCTTGCTGGGAACTTGACCTTTACATCCAATTAGAAAAGCTTATTTCTCCCTTTGTCGTGTTTTTGTCACTCTTCGCTCCAATATGCAGTTTTCCTTGAGTGGCTCCTCTCTATCAAACCATAAGTCTTCTACTCGTGGTAAGATCATAAGTCATCGCAGGCATCATCTAGTAATGGTGGTTCAAACAACTTCAAGTATTCGACATTTATAACCGAGTACATTCCTAGATAAGGTGGTAAATCCAGACGAAAGGCATTGTCACCAATCTGATAGAGTATACGAAACGGTCCATATCTCAATGGCTTCAACTTCTCCCGTCCCCCTTCAGTCGCTCCTTACCTAATTTTAACCATACCAAGTCACCAACACCGAAATTACAAGGCACAAGATGCTTGTCATGTTTTGCTTTGTATTTGGCTTGTGACTTCTTTAATTGTGCTTCAACAATCGCTTGAATCTAAGATATCTTCTCCAATAACTTTTGTACCTTTTCTCGTTCACTTCTTTCCTTCCCCCTATTGAGGTGTCACTATAAAATACTAGATCGAAAGGGCTAGGTGGTAAGTAACCATAGCATGTCTCGAAAGGAGATTTTCCTAAAGAACTATGAACTGCTCTATTGAAAGAAAACTGTAGATACGGTAAACTCTCATCCCAAGTTTTAGGATGTTTATAATTATATCCCCTAAACATGTGAACCATAGTCCGGTTGACCACTTCTGTTTGCCCATCTGTTTGTGGATGAAAAGATGTACTCTTCTTCAACCTAGTGTCCATCATCTTCCATAAAGAATCCCAAAAGTGACTAAGGAATCGACTATCTCTGTCATAAATAATCGAAGTTGGTAAACAAAAATGCTTCCACACATGCTCAAAGAAGAGCTTGGCTGCACCGGCTCCCGTTACTGTCTTTGTACATGGAATTAATGCAATCATCTTGCTGATTCGGTCGACCACAACGAACGAGTAATCATGACCAGACTTGGTCTTCGGTAACCTACAATTAAAATCCATAGAAATACTCTCCCAAGGCCTTGATGGTACTGGTAATGGTAGATATAACCCACGTTTCTTGTTTGAAGGTTTAGTTGTGCTGCACAACTTACACCCTCTAACCAACTTATCCACATCATCTTGAATCTTTGGCCAAAAGACGTAATGACGAAGGTTAAGAAGATTTGTATTCATCCCAAAGTGTCCAGCAACTCGGGATGTGTGTTCCTCTCTTAACCATTGTAAACGATCTCCATACTCTAGAATGCAAAGTAATTGACCCTTGTATAACAATCAATCCCGGAGTTCAAACTCGCCTTTTAAACCACTCTTTACACCTTTTAACACCTTCTTGAAGTCTTTGCTAGATGCGTATGACTCTGCATACTCTTGAGGAACAATCGGCTGAATTCTCATGGCCACCATTAACGCTCGGACTGGTGGACGAGACAACATATCTTCCAACTTGTTTGTTACTCCCTTCTTGTACTTAATGAGAATGTTGAAAGTCATCAAGTAAGACATCCACTTCATGTGTTGGGCTTTTTGTAGTTTCGTCTGTGCATGTAGAAATTCTAATGGTTTGTGATCTTAATGTACCACTACTTCTTTACCTAAGAGATACACTCGCCAATGCTTGATACATTGATATAAAGCATAAAATTATTTGTCATAAGGTGCGTAGTTCTTTATAGCACCTGAAAACAATTCTGAATGGTACTCTACTGGTTTACCATCCTGCAACAACACTCCTCCAATTGCATAGTTAGAAGCGTCGGTCTCAACTTCAAATGTACGATATAAGTTATGCAATGCCAACACATGTGCTTTTGAAATCTTCCTTTTTAGTAACTGAAAAGCGTCTTCATGGGTTTGCTGCCATCCAAACTTTTCCTTAGCTCCCGTCAAACTATGTAGTGGTCCTGCAATAGTCGAAAAATGTCGGATAAACTTATGCAAGTATGTGCAAGCCTCTAAGAAACTCCTGATTCCAGTTATAGTACTAGGTCTAGTCCATTTAGTGATCACTTCAACCTTCCTTGAATCAATCTTCCGTTGTCCACCATAAACAACGAATCTGAGATACACCAACTCTTTTTTACCAAACTCACACTTCTTTACGTTCAACTTCAGCTGGCCTTCATGTAACACTTTAAACACCTTCTCAACGTTAACAAGATGCTCTTCCCAAGTTCTGCTGTATATTAGGATATCATCCAAGTAAACAATCACAAAATCTTCTATAAAAGGTCGTAAAAAATAATTCATCAAACGCATAAACGTCGCTGGAGCGTTACACAAACCAAAAGGCATCACCAACCATTTAAACAAGCTTGTTTGGTTTTGAAAGCAGTCTTCCATGTATCATCTTATCGGACTCTCACTTGGTGATATCCGGATTTGTTATCTCACTTTGTAAAGACTCGATCTTTTTCAACCTGATCCATCATGTTGTCTATCCTAGGTAAAGGGTGAAAATTCTTGATTGTGATCTTGTTCAATGCTCTATAATCAATACACATACGCCAGCCTTCATCTTTCTTTGGTTCCAACAACACCGCTAATCCACAAGGTGAAGCACTTTGCACTATCATTCCTAATTCTAGAAGTTCTTGGACTTGTTTCTTGATCTCATCAGATTCCTCAATGGTCGTACGATAAAGACCTACATTAGGTAGAGAACTCTCCCGATCAACATGATGTCATGCTCCATACTCCTCTTTGGCGGTAATTCCTTGACATCTGATAATAAATCCTTATACTTCAACTTCAACCTTTCTAGGTCATCTTGTTGTTGTGCAGTCAGAGTTGCTAAACAAACTCTACTCGGATGCTCCTCAAGAGAACGGATCACAAGGAGAATGAACTTTGTGCTAGCATTCACCAACCGTTTAGCCTGAGTGGTTGTGATCAAACTTGCTTTCTCAAGAGGAGAATCTATAGCCCGAATCACAATACTTTCTTCATTCTTGGTGAAGGTATACTTTTGTTCCCTCATTTGAAGAGTTGCATCTCTCTCCCATAGGTAAGGACTACCTAGTACCACCTGACAAACATCCAAAGACACTACGTCGCACATAACTTCATCAATGTATGACTCATCAAAAAAAAACTTGAAAGTACATTGTTCTATAAACCTATAGCCCACCTTCCTTTTCAAGCCACCCTAAAGGATAAGGTTTCGGATGTTTGAAGGTCTTCAAACCCAACTTTTGTACTAAAGAATGTGAAAGTAAATTTTTATGACTTCCCGGGTCAATAACAGCATCAACTGATGATGTCTTAACTTGCATCTTCACTGTGAAGAGTCGTTCCCTAGGGCCATCTTTTAAAGGTTCTTCCTTTGCTCCTTCCATAAGATAGAACTTTGAATTGGGTTCAGTTAGTCCTTGGACTGGTTTTGGAGCTTGAGCGACTAGTGATGCCTTGTTGGCTTCTTTTCTCTGCAAACCTTTCGGTTTACCCAACACTTATCGATAACATGACCCGTTTGTTTGCAATGGGTACAAGTTAAACCTTCCTTGCCACTAGACTTCCCTTCTTATTTGCTCCCACCTCCTTTCACAGTGGTACCTCCATATTTTACCTCAGGATTTCCCTTTGAATCAGATTTCTTAAGCCTGCCTTCAATGGCGTTTGCTTTTATAATTTCTTCGGTAATAGTATCAACCGAAAACATCTTCAACTCCTTCCGTATATACTCATGGAACCCGGAGATATACTTCATATAGATAACATAATCTCCCAAGTCTAAATCCAAAATCATATCTTGATTCTGAAATTTCGAAGTATATTCTTGCACAGTTTGGTTGTAGGACTGCTTCAAGTTGTACCACTTGAACCATCTCTCCTCAAGGTAGCCAACTGGATAAAACTTTTTCCTTACAACTACCTTGAATCTTCTGCACGACAATACTCCCTTACCTAGGTTTTATCTTTGATAAGCTTTCCACCAGGTTAGAGTGTAATACCCCGATATTCGGCAGTGGTTGTCCGAATGGAATATAAGTAATGGTTTGTCCTTTCCTAACACCGAGGACTTTTCAGCATAATTGGCTCCAGAGTTGGCAGAAAACTCTGCAATTATGCTTGCTCGGGCGGGAGTAATCCAGGGATGGGTGACCATCCGGTAAGTTGTTGCTGGATTACCGCAGCGATGCCCGTTGAAAACCCCATATTGTCGGATAACCGCAGTGGCTAAGTGGGGACAATATCGGTATTAGTTGGGATACAACTAGGGGTCGTTTGCTTGTGCTCGGGTGGGAGAGTATGCTGGCGATTATGTCAGATACTGCTCTCAAAGGAGACAAGGAACGTCCACAATATGCCGAGGCCTGATAAGTTTACTTGACTGAGTTGTGGGAAAAAACTTATCAGTTAAGCATGCTCGGCCAGGAGTAGTCACAGGATGGGTGACCTCCAGGGAAGCTGCTGCTGGATGACCGCAGTAGTGCTGTTTAAAATCCTACACTGCTGGATAACCGCAGTGGGTAAGTGGGGACAATATCGGTGGAGGGATGGGTCATTACAAATGGTATCAGAGCCGATGATGATTCACCTGCCGAGGGTGGGAAGGTAAGCTGGACGGAGTTGGTCTAGGTGCTTCTTATGAGGGGCAATGAACGTCGGAGATCTGGGCTTGTATGTATATATTCCGGAGCCGAGGACGACTCTAATTTATGTGGTGGTATTGTAATACCCCGATATTCGGCAGTGTTGGCTGAATGGAATATAAGTAATGGTTTGTCCTTTCCTAACACCGAGACCTTTTCAGCACAATTGGCTCCAGAGTTGGTAGAAAATCTGCAGTTAAGCGTGCTAGGGAGGGAGTAATCCAGGGATGGGTGACCATCCGGGAAGTTATTGCTGGATTACCGCAGCGATGCCCATTACAAACCCCATACTGTCGGATAACCGCGGTGGCTAAGTGGGGACAATATCGGTGTTAGTTGGGATACAACTAGGGGTCATTTGCTTGTGCTCGGGTGGGAGAGTATGCTGGGAGATTATGCCAGATACTGCTCTCAAAGGAGACAAGGAACGTCCACATTATGCCGAGGCCTGATGGGTTTACTTGACTAAGTTGTGGGAAAAAACTTCTCAGTTAAGCGTGCTCGGCTAGGAGTAGTCATAGGATGGGTGGCCTCCCGGGAAGCTGCTGCTGGATGACCGAAATAGTGTCGTTTAAAATCCTACACTTCTGGATAACCGCAGTGGGTAAGTGGGGACAATATCGGTGGAGGGACGGGTCATTACATAGAGCATGCTTTTGTAGCTTCAGTGCCGCGAAAGCAATCTTTTCCTTTGAACCATATTCAAAGAAAGAGAAATACTTCTCTAGACGTTCAATCCAATCATCCAATTTTTCTACATCGACACTCCCATCGTAAAGTGGAATATCAACATGAAAATCAATTTTCAGATTCTTACCATGAAGTTTAGTTGATGTAGGACTTTTAAGAAACTCGCTTCTCTTCTTTTCTTCGTCCCCATCTTCTTCCTCTTCCTATTCTTCTTTTTATTCCTCGTCCCCTTCTTCCGAAGTTCAGGTGAAGGAGAAACCTTTTTCTTGGTCTTCGACTTGGGTGTATGAGAACGAATACATTCAGTCAATTCTTTAAGGGTGGTTTTAATCGACTTCATGTCTGTTTGTAGCGTAGCCACCTTTTCTTCCACAGTTTGTGGTTCATTTTGCTTAGTTTCATTATCTGACTTTGTCATCCTTGATCCCTTTGTTCTCCTAACGTCTTCTAGCTTCTCGAGTACCTCACCAAAATATATGTAGAGGGATCTAGTGAAAACCATAAACCACGGGTATTTACCCTAAAAAATAACCTTGTTCGTGATGCCAACTTGATACGTATGATCTCTATACATTGGTATCTATTACTATAAAGGCGGAATTCAGAATAATAATAGACGAAAAACTTAGAAAACAGAACACAAAGTAGTAATTCGAAGAAAAAAAATATCTTATCTAGATTATGAACAAGAAAACAATTACAACTCTCTCTTTGTTACGCTCACAATCTCTCCAAACAGTGGATCAACCTTAAACTGTTTGCTAGCTTGCAAAAGTATTGTTCCAAGATTTTCCTAGGTTTTCTGTGTCTTTAGTTAATAACCGAACTTCTCTATTTATATACTTGATCGTACTCAGCCGATTAGGTCTTCAATTAGGAATCTATTTCCTAAACTAAGAGTGTTGCCTAAAACAAACTCTTTCCTAACTAGGAATTCTGCCCAAATAAGGTTTCCTTCCTAATATAGGATTCTTCCCTCAACTTAGCTTGAGGTTTACTAAGTTCCTAAGATGAGTAGGGATACACCAGTATCATAATGGGAGAGACTTAAAAAAAGTATTGTTTGGCTGGTAGGAAATGTCTCATGCATTGACTTTTGGAGAGACAATTGGTGTTTGCCACTGAATTCCTCTATTGGTGAGTTTCTGGACCTGGAAATTTTGAATTTAATGAATTCCGTTGAGGAATTCATAGTAAATTGTAGGTGGTATATCCTGGATTATATGCCTGATCTCCACGAGTTGAGAAGCCAGATTCAATTTGTTACAAGGGCTCCGCATATGCAAGATAAGATGATATGAGAGCATGGCAAATGAGGAGTGGTTACTGTGAAGGAAGCTTATGAGTATTGTAGACAAATACAACCAGTTAACATGGATTTTATAGACCTTTGAGAAGTTCGTATTCATCCTCGAAGAGCATGGGTAGTCTGGAAGATGCTACATCGACGTTTGGTGACTGACGATGTGCTTTTGTACATAAGTATTACAACAGCTAATTGCTGAAATTTGTGTTCAACCCCTTGCTGTGCGCAGAACCAACAACACCTTTTCTTTGGCTGCTCGTATGCTACAACTCTTTGGGCTTGGATTGGTAGCATCTTTGACATTCAGTTGAATGCAAATATTAGTTAAAGAGATGTTTCATTTAATTAGACGATACAACAAACGCTTGCAAGTGAAAAATCTACTATGGGTGGCATTAGTAAATTGATTTTTGTTAATTTGGTGGGTTAGAAATCAGTTAAGATAGCAACATGAGATTACGACCCTTCAACAAGCTGTTGGTAAGCTCAGGTTAATGATTGCGGAATCTGGAAAAATTAGTAATGGATTTATGACTATGGCATAAAAGATCTATGCATTTTGAGGTTTTTTAACGTGGAGGGTAAGGTAGCTAAATCTCCAAAGATTATGGAGGTGCATTGGCACCCGCCTTTATATGGTTGGTTTAAGATAAATGCCGACGGTTGCTCATTAGGAGATCCTGTCCCCACAGGTTGTGGAGTGGTGATTAGAAATAACAATGGTTTGGTCTCAAGCTTTAGATATTGATAATTCAGTTTCGGCGGAGTTTTGAGGTGCAATTCACGTCTTTCGTATAGCGCAAGTGAGGGGAATGGGAAAATCTGGTTCGAGTACACGTTATTATGGCGCTATCCAACTCATCTTTGGTTCCTTGGGGGCTATTAGTTCAGTGAGAGAATTTTTTAAAATACTTATCTTCAATTCAGATTCTCGCATATTTGTAGAGAAGGAAATTCAGTAGCGGATTTACTAGCTAAACGGGATGCAAATTCAGTAACGAAAATTCAGTAAGTTTATGCTCAGCGCCCTAGTGGTTTTGTTTCTCTTTCTTCTCCCTTTCTGCTCAAACGAAAACCCCAGTCCAGTGAGTGTTGTTCTGCTCAGATCGGCTCTGTTGGGGCTGATCTGAGAAGATCAATCAACACCCAAACCTTGTTTCTTCTTCAAGCTTCGCCTGACTGATTTTTTCAGTTAGTTCTCTCTCTTTTAGGCTTTTCGGTGAGTTTCTCATTGTTATCTCATGGTTTTGTTGGTAGTTCTTCAGCTGTTTGGTGCTGGTGTGTTTCTTTTTCTGATAGGGAAAAGAGATTTAGACATACAACCTTTATCAGATCTAAACTCCGTCAAAATCAAAAGATTAGTTTCATCTCCGGCATCTCAAAAAGATTTGTATCTGTTGTCTGATTTAGTTTATGTTTCTTTAGTAATTTTACTTGTTGTAGTTCCATTGTACTTTTGGATTTTTGCTCTTATTGGCTTTTTCTACAAACTTTATGATGGTTTCCGCCGGCAGTTACATAGGTTCTGTTGTATTTTCCGGCGTGTTTATTATTCTCTGTGGAGGAAAGATTCCAAGCAGCTTTCTAACAATAATCATGAGATCCTGCTTTTAGTTCTTACCCGGTGGATTGATGGTTGTGGTCTGTATTTTGTTTGCTTAATGGATATGTTTTTTTTTTCTTTGGCAGAGAAGCAAACAAAGCATATCAGCTTCTTTAGTTCTTATCACAAATCAAAGTTACTACAACCTCTTTTGTATCGACGTCAACTACACCAAAGAGTTACATACCTACTATATTTTTTATTTATGGTGTTGAGAGGATTTTATCGTTCCTTGTTTTTGATTTAGTTTGTAAGAGTATTATGTTAGCCTTTGTTATTTTAGTTTTACTTGTTTTAGGATTAGTAATGAAAAGAAAGACTGCAATCTCCAAAGCCGAGTCAGCCCGACACTTTCCGTTACAGACACTTAAAGACCGTTGAAGACATCCACTGTTACTTGAGACATTCTGGTTACTATTTGAGACACTTTTGTTACATTTTGGATACTGTTACTATTAGATGGGTTATTGCTACGTTGATTGCATTAGGCAATCTAAATTTAAAAAACTCTAGTTCATGTTATTTACATGCTCTGAGGAACATTGGGTTGGACTTGATCCAGTCACTGCCTTGTGCTTTGACACGGACTGGTTTTGTTTTCAAAATCAGTTTGTCCCTATATGTTTGGACCTCTCCTTTACGAGAGAGTAGGATTTCTGAAACTGTTTTTAGATCTGAAGGGATAAATTTGATAGGCAAGAATTGGTGGAGATACTACAATATGTAGGATTGTGTTATGATCTTAAAAACTTCCTATAAGGTTTCCGATACCTAAATCGGCTTTCTCAATATATGTTATGAGGTTAGCCTCTTTTTCGGGAAAAAAAAATATGGTGGGATCAACCACCTTCGTTTATTTGATCTTGCATGGTAAGTGATAGATCTTCTCTTCCTTCCTATAGTTTTAGATAAGTTTGTAGCATGTCGTTTTTTCTTTTATTTTTCTTTGTTTCTCTGTTCTCTTTTTGAGGTCAGGCCCTTCCCCCTATTTTCTTTTTTCCTTTCATTTTCAATATAAATTCTCCTTGCCATCTTTTTTAGGAAAAAAAAATTCATTTAGAAATTTGAAGTTAATTAATGACATCTTCTTTTTCCTTAAAAAAAATAAAATAATAATAATAATAAAATAAAAAATATATAGATCGAAAATAATTACACAAAAAAATATGAGTTTGTAACTTTTTAGGCGACCGACCTCAGTATATGAATTTATCTTTATCATTCCTTCGCCTAGTTTTTTATATAGATAAATTTTTCTAGCTAGTGAGCTTTTCGGGGAAAAAAAAAGACATGGCGGATCTATTCACAATTTTATTTTTACACTATCTCACATTTTGGGCATTTTTTTCCCCGAGAATTTTTTAACGGTAGCGGATTTGAAATTAATATTTTGGGGATGCGTTCCTACTATATAGCTCCACGTTCCTATAAAAAATGAGCACATTCCCAAACGTATAACACCAACATTTGTTACGCTCCTATAAAACTGCTTCTTGAATTTTCATATTGGATGGTGATAGTGGTTACGTTGCTCTCTTAAAGTAATGCTTACTGATTCGGTTTACAATTGTTTTCAATCTTTACAATCAAATTGCCATACTGTAATATTGTTGCATCTGAACTGTCTTATTATATGTTTTAGTAGTAATTGTTGTTGTTAGAGCACTGCTCGGTCGAACTCGAAAGCGTTGCTATCTCAAGCTTGTTTGTCAAGTTTAGTTGCTAAAACTATAAGTCTTGATTTCTAGTCTACTTATAGCTAAGTCTCGGATTATGATAGAATGTGTAGTTGAGCTTTAGACTTCACGACGTTCATCGATTGGAGACGAAGAACTACTACGGGGATCTTGTGGAACTTCATCAACAAAAGGTATGTGGAGACTTGGACTCATCTATCACTCAAAAGTTTATTTCCACTCTATCTCCTATTTGAGACAAAAGTTGTATAGATATATAGACTTCGATTATACACATTTGATATTTGGAGCTGAGTTTAACTCGCTTACATATTTCTCAAAATATGTATTGGTAATCTTTCGATTTAACCAAGTTCAAAAGATGATCATGTGAAAATCGCCTGGTAACATCTTATATGAATTGTGTGAGACATTCATTTGGTGTAGACTCGGAATGTTTCGTATTGATCATTTGATCACTTGAAAATTGCTTTGAAGCTAATAGTTTGTGTGAGACAGTTATTATCGTCTTCTAAGAATGTTTCAATGATTGAAATGGGAGTTTAGAACAATTAACCATTACTGGATATAGCACAGTATACATACTTGTATGCTAATTGTTGCAAGTTATTCCAAGTCTGGGAACCATAGTATGCATACCCGTATGCGTACTGGTTTATTAGTTGAAGTCCGGGAACTTAGTATGCATACCCGTATGCGTACAGGCATTAAGTTCAAGTCCGGGAATTCAACTGAGTTTGGTGGTGTACGGCAGTATGCATACCCATTCGCATACTGGCGAACCCAGACCAAATCCTGCTGTTTAGGTATGCGTACCCGTTTGCATAATTAAGTGGGTTATGTTTCTAAAATCGGTTTGTTCATGAATTAATAGATTTATAAAATAAGGAATGCAATCTTTTGCAAACCATGGCTATAATGTTCATGAATTGATTCGAGTGAATCAAAATCGATTTTGCTTCAATTGTGTCTTGTACACTTCTATGATAATATAAACAATTGAACAACTCTAGAACTAGTTTCATTTGAGTCATTTGAACTAGTTGTGATTGAGATAAACAAGGTTGATATGAAAGTGTTCATATGGCTAACTTCGGTTAACTATTGTTGAGCCAACAATGTGTACACATTTAGGTAAGGTTACCCATATCTAAATGAAGACACTTTTCATTTGTATGTAACAAGGTAAGTTCAATCTCGGTTGAAAGATATTAGCTTGAGCCTAATCAGATTTTCATCTAATGGTGAATATTGAATGCTTTTTTACCAAGGTAACATTGATTGACAACCCTGATTTGAAGATTATATAGGGGAGAACTCTAGCAACTGGGAAACCTAATCCCGATTTGAAGATTAGTTGGGTCTGGCTTCATTGGTATTGTGAAGCCAGACCCAACTATTTTCTCTGTAGTTGCGTGTTCTGATCTTGCTTTATTCTATTGTATTGAGTACTATCTTCTCTAGGATTCGCTCGAGATTTAATCTCTGATAGGAAAGATAAAAAAGTAGTCACAAATAACTTCGTCTCATCGTTTGTCATCCCATTATATCTTGTTTTGCTACCATACTATTAAGATTATTGTGAGGTGATTGATATTACTAAGCTGTTCTTCGGGAATATAAGTACGGTATATCAATTGGTTCATGTTCACCGTGATTTATCAAAAGACGGAACAAAAAATCGTAAGTGATTCCGTGGGAGACAGATTTATCTATTCAATAGACTTTTTTTGTGTGAGACAGATTTGTTTATTAAGTCTCTGACTTTAGGTCGTAGCAACTCTTAGTTGTTGGTGAGATCAGCTAAGGGAATCAAGTGCGTAGAGTCCTGCTGGAATTCAGAGGCATAAGGTACGCAATTGTATCTTAATCACTGTTAGATTGGTTAGGGCTAACCTACATTCCAGTCCGAAGTTAACTTGTAGGTGGATAGTGTCTTTAGCGGCTTAATACAGTGTGGTGTTTAAATATGGACTAAGTCCCGGGGTTTTTCTGCATTTGCGGTTTCCTCGTTAACAAAATTTCTGGTGTTTGGGTTATTTATTTTCCGCATTATATTTGTTTATATAATTGAAATATCATAGGTTGTGCATTGTTCAATCAATTAGATAATTCAACCTTTAGTTGTTGATATAAATTGATTGACACTTAAACATTGGTCTTTGGTACCGTTCAAGTTGTTTCTCATAATAATCAGGCTCACGGATTATATATGTTTGATTTGCTGATTACATTTAGAAACAGAGATACAACTCTTGAATATATTTCTATTGATTGAGTCTGACTGTCTAGTTGATTCTCTTGGAATTATATTGGAGTTTGTCCATACAGATTGCCATAACGAAATATTGGTTGTGGTTGTTAGACCCCCGCTTTTTCAATTGGTATCAGAGCAGGCAAACACGTTTAACACCTTATAAGTTTGTGTTTGTAGCAATCTGAATCTATGGACAATTGTGTTATCTCTGACAACGCATCACCAGTTCAGAAACATTCTGACTTGGTTGAAAGCCTTGTTTCACCTAAGAAATCTCTCACGTCTTCCCCATTATCTGAAACTGTGTATAACTGGGGAAAACGCCTAGATGAACAGTTGGATGATCTTTCCGATGAAAGTGATTCATATGAGGGACAAGATGTTGATGAGGAAGTCTCACAATATATCAAGCTCTTTGACCATGTCATAAAGAAAAAGAAGTCAACATCTTGTTTGGCCGAATTTCTGACTCCTCTCTGTCTAGAAAACAGGAAATTGAGAAAACTCTTTAAGGGATACGATTGTGGATATAGTCTCTTACAATCTCTTCTTAAAGATCATGAAGAAGATGTGCGTTCAAAAAACTCTGAATGTGATAATATTCGTCGAAATCTCTTTGTGTTGAAAGAAAGACTTGCAGAAACTGAAGCAAGATATAACTCTCAACAAAATTGGTTTAATGAAATAGAAAAACAATTAGAGGCTGATCTAACTTCTGCATGTAAAGAACATCGTGATACACGTGGTCTAGGCTATAAAGGAATAGACGCCCCAAGTACTAGTAAGATCAATTTTGTCTGTGCTAATGACAATTTCCTAAGTGAAATTTTCATTGATATCAAAAATGAAAAACTGCCTTCTGCAGCAGATGTTTCTGAAAACAAAGATTGTCAACCTTCAAAAACAGCTCATATGAGAATAGCCAAAAACATTCCCTTCAACGGTTTTTATTGCGGAAACAAAGGTAACCTTGAAATGAGATGTCATTTTCGATTGCAGAATGAAAAACTTCATAACATCCTTGTCTGGATGTCTAAAGAAGTAATCAAACCTGCTTCTCATTATGCTGGTGCTAAAAGTCAGGTCTACAATCAAGAAAAGTGTTGTGATGGGCCAATTCTTGGTTGTAAATATGACACAAAATCTGTTTACAATTGTAAGGAGAACAATGTTATATGGATGACTGAAAAAATAGATAGCTTTGTGATGAGAAAAAGGTTTCGGAGAAATAAAAAATCCTCAAACTCCTCTCCTCTCACTGGAGAAAGTATTGAATCTAAAGTGTTTGTTCCCAAATGAGCATATGCGAAGTATCAAGAAGGAAAGGAAGGCAGCAGCTTCAGGTATCTCTTGTCCTCTTTTTGTTAATCCTCTTGACACTAACTCTACTGACTTTTTTGAAGATTTTCAAGAAAGAAAAGGGGAAAATGTCAATACCCTTGATGAGCTTTATGCTCGTCAAATTACAACTTGACTACTTACGAATGAGCATCCTCTTTGAGACCGTGTGAGGATGCTCATAATTCTCAAGAATCTCTTCTTCTTGAGAAAGTGGTCTTTGTTGTATCTGTTTTTCATTTAAGAATAAAATGATCATCTTATTGTTGAGTCTTTCTCCGGTTAATTATTACATGTGTAATATATTTGATCAATAACTCATGAGAAAATTCTTCCTGTTGCTCACTCTGAAAATCCCCGTTTTTCTTCCTAATGACAGTTGAATTGTTGATCTTAACAATCACCTTGTGCTCACTTCTGAGCTAAGTTGTTCAGTCATTAGAATTTGTTTTTATCAAAACATACTTCTAAAATAGGCTCCATTGGCTTCTTGGTTTTGAGCCTGGCTCATAACCACGGACGTTTGTGTACCCGACCCTTATCGAACGTAAACGAGTAACCCTAGGGTTTCCCTATCAAGCACTCCTATATATGTATCATGGTTTTCTTCTTTTCCAGATAAATACACGTTCCGTAACTTCAAGAGTTCTCTTGAAATTTTGTGGTGTGCACAATGGATGGATGCAAAAAAGAAGACAAAGTTGAAGAGGGCAAAATTATTGAGTTTCACGAGAACCCTGTTTTCATAACTTCCTATCATGTCGTTAATCATGAAAACAAACTTCCAGTTTAGATGTCATCTAAATTTGTGGGAAATCTTCTTCGAGTGTTTGGGGTTGTACGTGAAAAATTTGTAATTGCAACAAAGAATCTTGAATTTCTGAAAATCGAACTGAAGAAAGCAACTGATGAACTTGTTTGTGTTCGATCTCTGGTTGCTGATTATGTCTGAAGACCTACAGTTTTGTTCTTCTTAGGAGTTATATTTCTTATTGTCTAGGAAACTTCTTATGAGAATTTATTCTTGTGTTTTAAGAAGGATAACTAGGGTTTGGAATAGCCTATATTGTGATTACATATTGCTATTGCCAACATTTTTCATCTTGCAATGATTTTTTTAGATTTATTTATTCAAATTCTAAAGTTTATTTGGAAGATGATTTTGCAGTATTAATCTTTATTGTTTTTATATATTGCAAAAATAATGTTATGGAATATGTGTGTTTACCGTCCGTGAACTATGCTTATCCCATATATGTCAAAAGTTAAGTCTATTATGTCATTATGCAAATATTGATGGAAAATAGAATAAGCTTTTGATAACAAAGATTAAGTCTATTGTGTCATTATGCAAATATTTATGAAAAATAGAATGAATCTTTGAATATTCCGCAGTATTGATCTTTCCCTGATCCACTTCTATGTGAAAGTACTGTATGACTCCTTAAGTTCTCTTATGTTGAGCATTTCCGATTAAATTAATCATGGGTTCTCTTGTGGTTAATTTAATTGAGTTTTCTGGATACAAATTCATGTTTCATGTAATTTTTTAATGTCTAAAAAAATCCTTCTTTTCTTGTAAAAGTAAGGGCGCTCTTGTTGTTCCTTTTGGGAATGACATTTTATGGGGAAGAGTTCTTAATTGAACTAGTGCTTAATTGCCAAATCTTTGTGGGGAATGCAACAGTGGAATATTGTAGTAGTTTTCTTGTATCTTTATAAACTCCTTGATGAATACACTAAGTTTCGACTATGTGAAATCATCGAAAAAAAGTTGATATGTTCTCTTTTAGTCATGAAGTATCTCTATGAGAATTTCATTATGATCCCGCTAATTTTCGAACCTTCACCAATTTATATTGACAAAAGGGGGGAGAATTATTGTGCACTACAAATACATATTGTTTACGGATCATTATGTAAGGGGGAGTGGTTTTCATGTGAGATGAAGTATTGACTAAGGGAGAGTGATACATATCACCGTAGTATTATTTTCAAAGTTGTGATACAATTGAACTTTGATGATGTGTAATAATACTATGACATTGTATTACAATAATTGAGAATAATGGTTTTGTTATTGTTATGGCTACGGATCTTCAACAACTATGATGCTGAGTTGAACACGTTAAAAATCACTGGAGTACTTGGAAGTGACCAAGATATCGAGTAATGTTGAAGAACCAAGGAAATCAAGCATTTGGATGAGAAGCTACAAAGTTTATTTATTTTGTAATCCATATGTATTGATAGTTTTGTCACCAAAATTGACAAAGGGGGAGATTGTTAGAGCACTGCTCGGTCGAACTCGCAAGCGTTGCTATCTCAAGATTGTTTGTCAAGTTTAGTTGCCAAAACTATAAGTCTTGATTTCTAGACTACTTATAGCTAAGTCTAGGATTAGGATAGAATATGTAGTTGAGCTTTAGACTTCACGGCGTTCATCGATTGAAGACGAAGAACTACTAAGGGGAGCTTGTGGAACTTCATCAACAAAAGGTATGTGGAGACTTGAACTCATCTATCACTCAAAAGTCCATTTCTACTCTATCTCCTATTTGAGACAAAAGTCGTATAGCTATATAAACTTCGATTATACACATTTGTTATTTCGAGCTGAGTTTAAATCACTTTCATATTTATCGAAATAATGTGTTGGTAAGCTTTCACTTTAACCAAGTTCATCTTATATTCTGGACGAAAGTCAAAAGATAACCATGTGAAAATCACCTGGGAACATCTTAAATGATTTGTGTGAGACAGTCATTTGGTCTAAACTCGGAATGTTTCGTATTGATCATTTGATCACTTGAAACTTTCCTTGAATCTAATAGTTTGTGTGAGACAGCTATTGCCATCTTCTAAGAATGTTTCAATGATTGAAATGGGAGTTTAGAACAATTAACCATTGTGTACTTGTATGCTAACTGTTGGAAGTTATTCCAAGTTCGGAAACCATAGTATGCATACCTGTATGCGTACTGCTTTATTAGTTGAAGTCCGGGAACTTAGTATGCATACCCGTATGCTCTCGGGAGTAAACTTCAAGTCCGGGAATTCAACTGAGTTTGGTAGTGTACGGAAGTATGCATACCTTTTCGCATACTAGCGAGCCCAAACCAAGTCCCGCTGCTTAGGTATGCGTACCCTTTTGCATACTTGAGTGGGTTATGTTTCTAAAATTGGTTTGTTCATGAATTAATACATTTATAAATAAGGAATGCAATATTTTGTAAACCGTGACTATAATGTTCATGAATTGATTCGAGTGAATCAAAATCGATTTTGCTTCAATTGTGTCTTGTATACTTCTATGAGAATATAAACAATTGAATAACTCTAGAACTAGTTTCATTTGAGTCATTTGAACTAGTTGTGATTGAGATGAACAAGGTTGATATGCAAGTGTTCATATGACTAACTTCGATTAACTATTGTTGAGCCAACAAGGTGTACACTTTTAGGTACGGTTACCCTTACCTAAATGAAGTCACTTTTCATTTGTGTGTAACAAGCTAAGTTCAATCTAACGGTTGAAAGATATTTGCTTGAGTCTAATCAGGTTTTCATCTAACGGTGAATATTGAATGTTTTGTTACCAAGGTAACATTGATTGAAACCCTGATTTGAAGACTATATAAGAGAGAACTCTAGCAATTGGGAAACCTAATCCCCACACCTCCTGTGTGATACTAGTTGCGACTAGAGTCGATTCTGCTTTAACTTAGGTTTTTCCTAAAACCATTATAGGTTAACGAATCAAAAATTCCATTGGGATTGTGAAGTGATAGACGCATTATTGTGTCTAATATATCTCAATTGTATATATTGTTAGTGTTCGATTTTGTATTTATTTTGTTATTTTATGTCTTTGTAGGTATTTTTAGAGAAATAAGCTATTGCGGCGAAATTGGCTCGTAAAGTGGTGTTTTACACCCCAGGATAGAGTACTAAAGGCACCCCAGAAATGCATCGGAAGCACCCCAGAAATACACCGGAAGAACCCCGAAAAAGTGTTGGAAACACCAAAGAAAAAGTGTTAAAGGCACCCACCAAAATTACTAAAGGCACCCTAAAAATGGATAAGGGCGCCCCCAAGGCAGCCGAGCTGCTAAAGGCACCCGCGTTTTGGATTCAGGGCACTTCACCTTCATCGTTTGAAAAATAATTTTGGCGGGAAAAAAATCATTTTTCTGCAGAATTTTCTGTTGGATTTTTGAAGGAGTTTTAGTGAGATTCAATCATTGATTTTGATTGGGATGAACGTGATATGCCCAAACAATGGTGGTATGAGTGTTCTAATGCGTTCAGTTGGGCTGAATTTTCGTCGGGAAGAAAATATTCAACCTCGGAATACAGCGTGTTTGAACGTGCATGGATTGAGTTGTGATGGAGTTTGGTTGCTGCAGAAGTGTGGAGGAGTCAAACAAGGAAGTTCTGGAGCGTGTATACATCGAAAAGATGCGTAAGAACCTAAAACATAAAAGAAAATATTCATGAGTTAATGGTTGGATATCGAGAAGATTTTTGGGTTATTACGAATTTATTCTTGATCATGTGACTATATAAAGGCTTTAGGAGACTCAAAGAAGATATAGGGAGTTTAGGGGGAGAATAGGGAGACGTTTAGAGCATAAAAAATCGAGAAAAAAAAAGTTACAGGAAAAATAATTTTTCTGCTGGTGAAGAAGGTACGAAGAACATAAGACCCTTAAAGACCGTCGTTCTTCAACAATGCCAGTGACGGTATTCCTTTATCGTTTTCTGTAACAATTGATTTTGTAACAAATATAAGTGTTACAAAACCCGATTTTATTCATTTTTCTCCCATTTCATCATTTGTGAACCATTTTTGAGCATTAATAAAGATGAATTTTTAGCATGTTTCCATGATAATGATGAGCTAATTCTCGCGTAATCAAGGCACGGAGGAAGCTATTTATGCATGAATAATTGGTAACCATTCTATTTTTCTCTAATTTGTATTTTATAATTCACTCAATCACTACTTTGTAGAATTTTAATTGTTTGCATAATTTTTCCTAATTAGTTGTGATTCAATTAGATAGGTTATGCTTTGGTTAGATAATCTATGCTTAAGGGATACAATTAATGTTTGAGAATATGCTTGATAATTTGTGAATTAAGAAAAAGAGATTTTAAAAGTAATTTGAGTTTTGGAATTTTTATCATCATTTATTCATGTGTAATAGTGGAATCTAGTGTCTTGGTTATTTTCACTCTAAAAAAACACAAATTTGGATTTAAATTTTCTCTACTTTTAGTTTAAATAAATCTAAATTCAATTGCTTTCACAAGTCTTACGAACCTCATTCTTACCACTATCAAAATACAATCAATTTTTGGCGCCGCCGACGCGGATTTGTTTTTAGATTTAGAGTTTTTTTTTTTTAGATTTTTATTCTTTTGTTCTTTTTTACGTTTCTTGGGTATTTGTCTTTTTGTTGCAGGTTTTGAATCAAAGAGGAATTGGAGACGAAAGACCTGGGGGATTAAAAGCTAGACAAAGCGAAAAGAACGGAGAAAAGACGAAGATACTTTATTTTATTTTTTATTTTTATTTTTAATTAGATTTTATTTTTATTTTTAGATTTTATTTTATAGATTTTTTTTAGATTTTTTTATTATTTTATTTTTAATTAGATTTTTATTTTTAGATTTTATTTTTTTAGAAATTGTAAATAGGACTTTATTTTTGTAAATTTTTATTTTTGAACCTTTTTATTTTATTTTTGGAACATTAAACGTTGGACTTTAATTATTATTTTTAATCCTACGGAAGGGTAAAATTTTAAATATAAACTGTTTGCAGGGAAGGACGACGATTACGATATCGTCTCGGCCCCTCGGGTTCGTACATGACATAGGAGTCGTGGCCCGAGTCGACTACAACTGTTTCATCGCCCGTCTGGTACGGGAGGTAAGCTTCTAAACACCCGCGAATCCCCTGTCAGCGGGTTTACTGTCTTCCTTAAGGTGCATATATGTTGAGGTTTTGAATACGGACTTTAATTTCCTAGTAAAGGGCAAGGCCAGGCCATACAAGATAAGGGTTCGGATTTCATCAACGTTCTCTTCTTGCCCGCCTTAGGAACACATAACCTACGCGAACCCAAGCTTAAAATACTGATTAGAACGAGACCGATAGCGTAACGAGCTTGTAGGAAAGTCATTCAAAGGGAAGTATTGGGTATCTTATTAGCTTAACTCAAAAGTTCAAGAAGATTACTGTGAGTCGACTAGAGCCGCCCTAACGGGAAACGTTGCCAAAGAGGTGGGGGTATCAAAGCTCCTCTAAGCTTCCCCTACTTCTCTTCGACTCACTTTATTCGGATCGATCTAGAGAGGTTTGCTAAAAGGATACCTAGTTGCCTTTTGGAGGAATAGAAGCTGGTCTAGAAACAATCTAAGGGAGCCATCATGCTTTTTGTTTGTTAGATTAAATAGGTTTGATTTGGTCGAGTCAGCCTTGTTTGTGATTGTGTAGAATTCCTCTGTAGTTTGTATTTTCGAGGTGATGAATCATTTTCAGGAGACGCCACCTGAGATGACGTTACGAGAGTATATGAGTAGAAATTCTCATTATCAGGAGACGCCACCCGAGATGACGTTACGAGAGTATATGAGTAGAAATTCTCATTATCGGGAGACGCCGCCTGAGATGACGTTACTAGAGTATATGAGTAGAAATTCTCATTATCAGGAGACGTCATCTAAAATAACTCTTGGTGAATATATGCAAGGGAAACGACATTGGGATGTTCCAACGGTAAGCGAGGAATCACATCTAATGATCTACGAGAAGTATTATAAACACAGACCTCCTAGTTTGGAACAAAGATTAAGAATTCTTGAATGTCAGAAATTATATTATGATGAGGAGGAGGAGAATAGTACTGACGAAGAATCTAAAATATGTAGGCATAGTGGTCAGGAAACTATTAATCCAATTGAGCTTTCTAATGATGATATTATTTCTAGTTCAAATCCAAATAATTTTTATGATTATTCACTTGTTCAAAAGGACGAGGATTTGATTAGGGATACCACCGTTTTAGACGATGTAGTTTTTCCTTTTGATTACGAAGCCTATAGTGGTTTAGAGGAACGGGTTTATTATGAAAATGCTGTTTTAGAGTCTAGCGACTTAGAAACAATAGTCTTAGACGAAGAAGATAGACCCGTAGAGATGAGTAAAGATACACTACCTGATAATAACTTAGAAGAATCAATTGACCATTTCCAAGAATCTGATGATCTAGAAATTAGGGAGATTGTGACTAGTCTATCTAGAGACACTGAAAACTCTAAGTTTGGGGGTGATTATCACTTTCCTAGTGCCTTACCTTTAACTCTCAGAAAGTCCCCTCACTTAGGACTTGATATCTGTGCCTCGACCATTTTACAAGATTACCTTCATACTCGTTTTCCCGAACCTAATGATGTCCAGGAAGAAGTTCAGTCGTTAGAAACCCATCCTCTGGTTGATGTGGTTTGCCCAGGCTATGATACCCAGATTGACTTTGTTTTCCCACCAAATAGTTTTCTTCTAACTGTGGGAACGTTTATATTTCAAATGTGTCACTTATCAAGTTCTGAGACTAAGCCTAAGTACTTTAGGTTAATAGAATCGACACATTTACTTAAGAATGACCACTACTTTCATTGTGGTAAATTATGTAAGTCAAATCTGATTGACTTAGAGGATCCTCAGTTATTTAGGTTATTATTGTGTGCTTCTAAGTTCCTATTTGAGTTTTTCCAGACTTTAGGACCTAATGATTCAGATCCCACCTATGAAGAAATGCAGCCAATGAAAATATTTTATCTAGACCCTTTCATAGAACCTGAACCTGAACCGCAGTTAGCGATAGTTATCAGGAAACTAGGTAAGGTCATGCGATACTTGTTCACTTTCTTGGCTTATTGTTGTTTCCTATGGTCAGCTCAATTTGGTTTTTAAGACCCACAGTTATTCCGACTACTGTTATACGATTCGAGGTGACTAATCCTTTCCAATGTCTGGCTGAAGACTTTAAACTTAGCACTTCTTGGGAGGTAACCAATTCTCATGCAACACGGTAATATCTTTCCTTAACTCTTTTGCTTCAAATGGTAACAGTTTCTCCTTGTTCATGCTTTTAATTTCATCTTTAGAACATTGAGGACAATGTTAGATTTAAGTTTGGGGGTATGGGAAAAACTTTTTAGTTGCAATAAACTCCAGAGCCTAGAAATTTATGCCTATTAAGGATGGCACTAACCAATCTAAGTGGATGGAAGCATTTTGGTTTTAGGAGTTGAGGAACCAATTTGAGTAGATGGAAACATCTATAAGAGTCTATTCGTAAAAGCACAGAGCTCAGGTGTTAGAAATAACATGATAGTTTCGCCATATCTCGTTGAGTCTTTTTCACTTCTGTTTTTATTTTTATTTTTATTTTAAAAATATGTTTTTCTAAGTGATTAGGTGGGGCTCATGATTCAAGTTGTTACCAATGCTAGGGTGAAATAGAGTGATTGAGATAGCAATTAAAAAAAAAAAAAAAAAAAAGAAAAGACCAGACCAATTAGACCAATCGGAATAAATTTTAACACTTGGATAGCAATATGTGTGTGTTCTCCCTGTCTCCGTCGCCTAAACAAGCGTGGAATGCAGGATCCACGGGAATTACCATGTAATCTGCTGACAAGAAAGCATGCGCTTGGATCCACAAGATCTAATCATGTTGTTAGTTCTAAATAAATAAATAATAAATGCGTGTTCAATAAATCGACCGCTGGTTCCCTTGTATATGCCAGACGAGTTGATCTAGAATTAGGGTTATTGACCACTGGTCCCCTTGTATATGCCAGTTGTGTTGATATTAGTCAGACCGGTATCTCAGTCCATTAGGATAGGTTCATCTTGACAGAGGCCTTCAGACAGATATGAGAAAACACCGTTCACCTAGTCAACATCAAAACCATATATGTTTTTCTATATCCATCTCTTAATCTTTCCATGTGATTTGTTGACTCCGGATATTGATGTCCATAGTGAAACTATCTGAGTAGAGCTCTGTCACTTATATACGAATTTTAGTGCAAACTCGTGTACATCAATTGGAATTTCGCATCAGGGTACTTCCTCCCGTAATCAACAAGTATGCCAACCAAGGAGGTTCTTTAGTGCCATTTCAAGGTTCTGCATAGATAGCTAGGGTCTGGAGTAAAGGTTTTGTGGGTACACCTCTGGTAAACCCTCCCGAGACTATAACTCGGCCACTAGGGCCACCTAGGGGTTCAAAGGCTTGTTGCACATGCTAAGTGCAATCGCGATGCCTGCGACAGTGAGTTAGGATTTTATTTTGTAGATTAAATTTGCTCGGGACTAGCAAATAATAAGTTTGGGGGTATTTGATAAACGCATTATTGTGTCTAATACGTCTCAATTGTATATATTGTTAGTGTTCGATTTTGTATTTATTTTGTTATTTTATGTCTTTGTAGGTATTTTTAGAAAAATAAGCTCTTGCGGCGAAATTGGCTCGAAAAGTGGTGTTTTACACCCCAGGATAGAGTACTAAAGGCACCCCAGAATGCACCGGAAACACCCCAGAAATGTGTCGGAGGAACCCCGGAAAAATTACTATCTACGCCCAAAAATTACTATTTGCACCCCATAAGACAAGTGCTAAAGGGACATCCGTGCAGGATTAGGGGGAGGACATGTTCTTCTCAAATTCAAAAAATGAATTTTGGCGGGAAAATATTTCCATTAACAGCAGAATTTCAATCGGATTTTTGGACGTGATTTAGTGAGATTCAATCCCTGAAACTTAGTGGGTAGACGTGATATGACTATATAAAGCTAGTATGGGTGATTTTATCGATCAAATTTGGCTGGATAACTTGGTTTAATCCAAACAGGGAGTTGGAGAAAAAACATGAGCTTGCATGAGTTGTGAGAAATTTAAACATGTACTGCACGTGCTTGGAAGATTTAATCGATATTATAGAGCGTGAAGAAGGTATAGAAGGAAATAAATACAACTGCAGATGCGTGAAAATCAAAATCAATGAAAAAAATGGAAAAAATATACCCGAGTAAAAGAAGATTATTTGTAGTTAATGGAGGAGATTCAATGTCGCAATGATGTATAAATAGGTTCCTAGGATCACATAGAAGGGGTGTAGAGAGTTTGGGGTCGATAGGAGTGCTCAGGAGGCGTGAATCAAGAGTTTTCAGAACTCTGTTGTTGTTGCTGCTGCTGCTCGTGAAGAACAGGGAAACAACGACGGTTTCTTCAACTGGTTGTAACAGTTTCTTCAACTGGTTTGCAACATTTATCTTCATTGTAATAGTTTCATCATCCTCTTCTGCAACATTTATCTTAAGATTTGTAACGATTATCTTCATCATAACAGTTGAGAGTTGAAACAGTCGGTCTGTAACGCACCTGTGCTGTTGCAGATTTACTGTTTCATTATTTTCTCTTCTTGTAAACACTTTTTGAGCCATGAATACATATTTTGAGTGTGTTTTCGACATGATGAGTTAAACCCCAACACTGGGACGACGGAGGAGGCCGAACTTCATACATGGGTAAATTTATTTTTATTCTTTTTATGACTTTTGCATTAAAATTAATTGAAATATGATTTGATTAAATTGGTTGTCATTTGATTAGATGGGTCATGCTTAGCTTAGGTGATTTGATGTCCCATGCTTAACATTTACAATCAATGTTTTGAGAATCTACCTTGGCAAAAATAGAGTCCATGTTTATATTTCTTGAGCTAAAATTGTTGAGAATAAATAAGTGAACCTTATATTATAAAGATTGGCTAAATCCTTAGTCCCAGTACCTCTCGCCCATTGTTAAATATCTTTGTATATATTTATTTAGTATTTTTAAAAAACTTTAATCTCTACAAATCCGAGTGAACGACAACCCTATTACTACCACTATTCAAAATTCGATCATGAAGCCAGGCCCAACTATTTTCTCTATGATTTGCTCGAGATTTATTCTCCGATAGGCAAGATAAAAAGTAGTCACAAACATCTCCGTCTCATCATTTGTGATTCCACAATATCTTGTTTCGCTACCATACGATTAAAATTATTGTGAGGTGATTGATATTACTAGGCTGTTCTTCGGGAATATAAGTCTGGTGTATCAATATGTTCATGTTCACCTTGATTTATCAAAAGACGGAACAAAAACTCGTAGGTATTTCTGTGGGAGACAAATTTATCTATTCAATAGACTTTTCTGTGTGAGACGGATTTGTTTATCAAGTCTTCGACTTTTGGTCGTAGCCACTCTTAGTTGTGGGTGAGATCATCTAAGGGAATCAAGTGCGTAAAGTCCTGCTGGGATTCAGAGGCGTAAGGAACGCGACTGTACCTTAATCAGTGTGAGATTGGTTAGGACTGAACTACATTCCAGTCCGAAGTTAACTTGTAGTAAGCTAGTCTCTGTAGCAGCTTAATACAATGTGATGTTCAAATCTGGACTAGGTCCCGGGGTTTTCTGCATTTGCGGTTTCCTCTTTAACAAAATTTCTGGTGTTTGTGTTATTTCTTTTCGCATTATATTTGTTTATATAATTGAAATATCACAGATTGTGCGTAGTTCAATCAATTAGATAATCCAACCTTTGGTTGTTGATATAAATTCATTGACACTTGAACATTGGTCTTTGGTACCGTTCAAGTTGTTTCTCATAATAATCAGGCTCACGGATTCTATCTGTTTGATTTGCTGATTACGTTGAGAAACAGAGATACAACACTTGGATATATTTCCATTGGTTGAGTCTGACTGTCTAGTTGATTCTCTTGGAATTATATTTGAGTTTGTCCATACAGATTGCCTAAACCAAATATTTGAGTTTGTCATTAGTTTGTATATGTTTGAAGACACAAGTGTTAGACTGTATAAGAAAAATTTGTTAATAACTGAAGTTCCCTCTATGTGTATGTATACTGTTATTTCCTCCTTGTGAATTGCCGGTGACTTTCCATCTGTACAGTAGTCTAAAAAATGCCCTAGTGTTACATTAATTGTTTAACTGAATTTCATGGAATTTGAATTTGCTTCTTAAATATGGCCAGATATTCGAAAGGGATACATACGCGGAATGGGTGCCGGTGTTTCTAAATCCGAGTTTCTTGATTCTGAGTTTATAAAGGCCAGGTTGCAGGAAGAGAAGCACAACGTGCTGAAAGAGAAGCAGAAAAACGAAGTTTTGAAAGCACACTTGGATGCTGGAAGACAGAAAAACAACACTGGAGTACATGATCAGATCTCTAATAGCTCTTACCAGCAGGTGACTTCTAATAGCTCTTAGTAATGTGTAGTCAGATGCATACAATGTTGCTATCACGATTTCTTAAACTAACCTGGTCTTGATATTGGGATGCCAGTAGAACCCTCGTTGTTTGGTCTTTGCTTTTTGAGGAACTTAAGGAAAAAAGCCGACTGCAGTTGCATATGTCAATACTAAGGTGATGATTGATGACGATTACGATTGCATGCTTCACGTAATCATTGAGCCAAGTGCAATATTGTGCGATAGAGATGATGCTGTACTTCGGGATGTTCCAATAGGTGAGTTTATGCTTCATAAATAAAAAGTGCAACAGGTGTGAACCATTATTTTATTTAACATACATCATCTGTGGTTTTTAATAATATATTAGATTTTTTTATGACATTAATCAATCGATAACCGTGATATTTAATAACAGATCTGTACGTGATTTTAAATCACAAATTTTAGTCGTCGTACTTAATTACGTTATCAATTCGTCATTTATAAAGAGTCACACCAAATAAATAACGGTTCGAATGACAGATAAAAACCGTGATAAATCATGTTTTATAACAGACTTTGATTGTCATTTATAGCCCATTTCTGGACTAGTGACAACACATCAACGCAACGCATATCTTAAAAGCGCTTCTATTAAAAACACAACAATACCAAATTAAGCCGTACGTAGTTTTACTGTTCTAAGATTTTATACAATTGTACTACAAAGCTACTTATTTGCAAGCCACTTATTCTAAAATTAAAAGGAAATCCTCTATAGGCATTTTAAATTATAGATTTTTATGATGAGTTTGAACTCAGATCACTGGTATCATCAGTCAGTAAGTTTACCATTATATTACAGTGACACCAGCTCCGAAGATATCTTATTGAGTAAACATTAATCTCTCATGAAACCATGAGTTTGTGCAGCTTACAAATTTCTCACATTCAATAAAAAACTATTATTACAAAATTCCTCATGGCATCTCCAAAAGTAGGCCGAGAAAATCCTACTTGGAGGTAATTGTTAGAGCTCCATTTGTGGGTGCTTTCGAATGTCGGCCTAAATAAGAATCTTTGCTTTAAAACTCATTTCTAATAGTTAAGGGTGTATGCTATATCAGATTGAGATAAATATAAATATATATTTTTTAGCCTAGCATTTTTAGGGGCCATCCAAAAGGAATTAGGGGTAACAATAAGACAAAATAGGGTCACACAAACGTAAATTGAAGCTAGCCCTTATCTCGCGTATTTCGTAATGTCAAAATTATCCTTCCACAATCGGTAGTTAATATTATAATCGGTAGTAAAGTGTGTTACTTTAACCTCCGAATATACTCAATTTTCGAATTTTAGCACTACCATAATCGGTAGTAAATTTAACTTCCGAATGTATATTTGGCCCCAAAATGAGATTTTGCCAAAATCCTAAATTTTTTGAACTTTGGTACTACCATAATCGGTAGCAAAGTGTGTTACTTTAACCTCCGAATATACTCAATTTTCGAATTTTAGCACTACCATAATCGGTAGTAAATTTAACTTCCGAATGTATATTGGCCCAGAAATGAGATTTTGCCAAAATCCTAAAATTTTCGAACTTTGGTACTACCACAATCGGTAGTAAAGTGTGTTACTTTAACCTCCGAATGTATTCGATTTTAGAATTTTAGCACTACCATAATCGGTAGTAAATTTAACTTCCGATTGTATATTGGCCCCAAAATGAGATTTTGCCAAAATCCAAAAAAATTTGAACTTTGGTACTACCATATTCGGTAGTAAATTGACTTCTGAATACGAGTCTCTACGTCTTCTAAACATAATGTATATTCAGAAGTAAAAAAAAATCTAACTTCCGAATATGTCCAATTTATATCCAGTGAGACACATTTTTTTTGTTTTTTTTTTGTGATATGCGAAAGCCGGACCCATGCCTCTACCCGAACCCAGCCAGTTGAACTGGCCCCACTGCCAGACCCAACACCGCTAAACCCACTATACAACTAATAATCTATTACAAACCTTTACGGCGGCAGGCATTGAACCCCTGACTTCCACCTTACTGTAGTTGATGGGATACTGGTGAGCTATGCTCTGGGACCCCATTTTTTCTTTTTTTTTGCATAGCCGGCCACCTTTTTTATTCGAAAGAAAACCTAAAAATATTTCTTCCGAATATAGCTGATGTTCTTCATTTCTGATGAACACGACCATATTCGGAAGTTTATTAGCAAGCAAATCTTCCGAATCTGGGTAACTAACCGAAAACCCTAGTTGTTTTTTTCATCAATTCATCAAATTAGAGCGAAAGAAACCCAAAATATGATTGAATCTTACCTAATTTGAGCTATTTGGAGTTGCTTGAGAGTCTGACTATCAGATTCACCGCCTCCAAAATTTTGGTTGAAACGAATTTTTTTTGTTGAAACGAAAAAAATTTGGTTAAAGAAGAAGAGGAGAAGAAGAATAGTTGAAATGATTTTTTTTTTTTAATACTGGAAGGGCATATATGTAACTTCAATGTCCTATAGGGTGTCCCTTAGCTAGTGCCCTTGGCTGGGTATAAATTGTTGGCCCCTAATTCCTTTTGAGTGGCCCCTAAAAATGCTAGGTTTTTTAGTATGACTTTATATTAAATATAATTTCTTTTAAATAAAATTAATGACCCTTTTTTTTTTTGCGAAGAAAATGAATATTATAACTTGAAAAGAGAATTACACGGAGGGATTGAGAAAATCTGGGACAATCCCCAACCGTTCTCCAGAGGTTCTAGACCTTCTGCTGAACTTAGCTGCTTGATCAGCTAAAACAATATGCTAACAAAATTAATGACCTTAAATTAGTTAAGACTTTCAACACTTTAGTATTTAGTATATCATCTCTCAAACTGCCAAAATGAACTTATCATATAAATAAAGGTTTAAAATACGATGTGTGATAAAAAATTAAAATTTACACCTTTTGATGTGCCTATCATCCAAAGTTTTCAAAGCATAGATAACTCGGATTACATGATCCGACGGCCAGAATAATGCCACGTCATAAGTAGCCAGTTGAAATCAAAAGCAAGGGTGGTAGATAACAGTAATCCTCCTCCTTGTAGCTCCCCCTTGGTAAAATCTAATCCTCATTTCCAACCCACCCTGTTTCATCTTCTTCCCCATTTCAAAACCCTAAACCCCAAATGCTAACCTCCAATTTCACCCACCCCAATTCCTTAAACCCTAATCTCTCATCTCTCCAATGGCCGCAAAACCCACTTTTTAAATCTCAAATCCCACTCTCCAAAATCAAAACCCCCAACAAAAAACCCCTAAAAATCCATTCTTTCTTCTCCCCCAACCCCCAAATTACACCCATTTCCCACAAAATCAACCACCTTCGAAACCCCAGTGTCTCCGCCGGCCGCAGTAAGAAAAAACCCGGAGGTCCATCCACTGGAAGAATCGAAGGAAACGCCGATGTCCGCCGTGAAGCAAAACGAAACGCCCGTCGGAAAAACAAAATCTATGCAGAGAATTTCTTTTACAGATTGAAGAATCCGCATAAAAACCAAGCAGATAATTTCACAGAAGATGAATTGCAGATGGTTGGATTGGGGTATGATAGAATGGTTCGATTCATGGAGAAAGACGACCCCAATCTGAAACATCCACACGATTGGTACAAATACGGCGAGTATGGTCCGTATTCGTGGCGGGGGATCGTCGTAGGCGATCCGGTTCGTGCTCATATATGGGAAGAAGGTGTGACCATGATACAAGAAGTTAATAGTCATGAGGAATGGGAAGAAATTGAGAAATTTGATATGGCGACGGAGTTTAGCGAGAGATTGACTGTTTTAGATAAGAAAATTGGGTTTCATCATTACTGGGTGTTTGTTCGGCATCCGAAATGGCGAGTGACGGAGCTTCCGTGGCAGCAATGGACGTTGGTGTGTGAAGTGGTGATTGAATCAGGGGAGAAAAGATTGGATAAATGGAATTTGATGGGGAGGTTGGGGAATAAGACGCGGTCGTTGATTACGCAATGTGCAGCGTGGATGAGGCCGGATATAATTTATGTTAAGCGGCCGGTGTATCAATGCAGGTTTGAGCCTCAGAAGGAATTTTTCAAAGGGTTAGGTCCATTGGTTGATCCGAGTACGGAGATGAATTTTACGTTTGAGTTGAGACATGATGATGGGAGAGTTGAAATGTGCACGTATTTCGCCGGGTTGTGTAAGATTGTGAGGGTGAATCCGAAAGCGTTTGTGGATGATGTTGTGAATGCATATGAGAAAATGAGTGATGAGAGGAAGGATAAATGTTTGGAGTTTTTGTTGTCGAATCATCCGAATGAGTTGTTGCATCCTTATACGAAAGAGTGGAAAGCGAAATTAGAAGAGATGGAGTTGGGGTGTGATGCTCCTGATGAGGATGAGGATAATGTGAGGGACAAGGGCAAGAAAGAAATTTTGGATTGGTTTGAAGTTGAGGATGGAGATGATGAGAATGAGGACGATTTTGTTATTGAAGACATTGAAGGAGGAGTGGATGAGGATGAGGACGAGGACGAGGAGAATGAAGAGTCTGAAGATGAGAAAGAAAGCGTAGAAGAGAAGGAAGAGTATTGGAAAGAGGAGTTCAATAAGGCGGTAAGAAGTTCGGATGCAATGGAAAGTTTCGTTACAAGAAGTGTTGAGAAAACTACAGCGTATTACAAGCAGCAAATGAAAGCAATGGAAGAAGAGAAGGAGGAGAAACTTGGAAGATTATCGGAGATGACAGAGAGGAAACAAGATAAGGTAGAAAATTCAAGTGAGAGTAGGAAAACAAAGATGAAGCAAGAAGAGTGGAAGATTGTGGGAAGTGGACCAAATAGGAGGAAAATAAAAAAGAGTAGAATACCGCCTGAGTTGTTTGTAAGAGCCGCTGTTCGACCGTTTAGTTACAGGAATTTAGTTAAAGAGATTGTTCTTATGAGACATGGAATTATAGATGGCGACCTTTGTGTGAAGAATTGAGGGAAATGTCAGTTTTTCACTGTTTTTGATCTATGGACAATTGGGTCATTTAGAGGATGAATAACTCCATAAGGAAATGAATTTGTTCGTGGGTTAAGTATTGCCTTACCTATGTAATTGATTGGTTAACATTAAAGAAATATGCCATCCAGATAGCAGCTTCATATTGGAAATCAGAGCAATTCTGCTGGGTTTGGTTTTCGTTTACATTTTGTGTTTTCTTTCTAGTGTTATACTGATGATAAGATTCATATTTTCTGTTCTTCTTTGTCCAATCTGTAATGGAAGTTACTGTTAAGATTGAAGACATGATGAGGTAGTCAATTTCAAGTCAGGGTGATAAGGTACTCCTCTATCTTCATCTTTCTCTTTCTATAGCATGGTAATTCTGTTTTATGGTTTTATGCTTTTGAATGTTGGACACTGAACTTTGGTTGATGACGCGATTTTTACTGAGCATTATTTTCGTATTTATCTTTTGCTGGAATTGAAGACGTTCTAAAGGACAGGAAAGCTGAATTGTAGATTAATTGAGTTGTGTTATTAGTAGGGAAAGCTTGTACGGATTTTTCACGTTTGTTATAAATATTAGTTCATGTTTTGTGTTACTGAGGTAGTCTTGGTTATTTTATGAGGGACACTTTTGCGACCCTTGAGTAGAAGATGCAACGCTGTCTCCTCAAGTGCTGAATTGACGCCAGAATTCCTTGCTGCAGGTGATCCCGTCCTATTGATAGAACTTGCTGGTGTATTGAGTTCCATACACACTCAATTTTTTGCAGTAGCGCGCTCGATACGTGTTTTGATTGCTCAGATATTTTTTGCAGGTCTGTGTTGTCTTTTCACATTTTTTTCCGTCAAGGACAATTTTTCCGCTTAGAAATAATTTTGAGAATCAATAGCATGTTTCAAATTTAGAGATGTCTGGCAAAGCTAGTTAAGGTCAAGCTTTATGGAATGGAATTAATATTTCCATGTTCAGACAATCAACCAACCATAAAAAAGCCTTATGCAAATTTTATAGTATTCCTAAGTTCCATACCCTATCCTTGAAAGGTATGTTAGGATAGAGTATGTTTGAGCCCGTGTTCCAGTGACTCCCGGAACATGCTTTGAAAAAGGTTCGTCTGTCTTTGGACACCATAAGACTTTCTTTTCCAAGCTTTTCATGGAAGGTGGCTCTGGATATGAAAATTTTCTATATCATATGAGCCACTCTCAGGATATCCTATTATTCAATTTTCATACGCTTCAAATTTGTAGAGTTTTTATGTTCTGTGTACTCTTTGCCAGTGGGATAGCACGTGAGTTCTGCATGTGCCACTATGTCCAGTGGATCGATGTGTTTATTATGTAAATGTGGTAGTGTGATCTTCCCCCTGGTTTCTATTGTGTGTGTTGACATTATGACCAGGGATAGATTACAGAGGCAGGGATGCTTTTAAGGTGGGTCTTGTACCACCTTAATTTACCATGTAAGTCTATTCCCATGTATAGTCAATGCTGTTTGGAAGTTTTTGTAGCTTGTTGATAGCAGTCCTGAGACCCTCCGCAGTTCACTGGGACACCAAATTGTAGACGCTTCAATTAACCATCCACCAGTGCTGTTTCTTTGTAATGTTTTTTTATAGGTTAGTTTCTTTCTCAGTTTTCAAGATTTTATGAAGGATAGTTATCCCTCCATATATAAGCTGGATTACGATGGAACATCTGTGTACAATAATATTTCAAGATTAAAGAGATTGTTCTAATGAGACATGGAAATGGTCAGTTTTCATTGTTTTTGAGCTATGGCCGACTGGTCATGCGAAGGATGAACAGCTCCATTAAGGAATCTGTTTTATTCATGGGTCAAGTATTTCCATGCTTACGTAATTGACTGGTTCTCATTTTGAGTAACATCAAAGAAAATGTGCCATCCAGATAGCAGCTTCATAATTCAAAGCATGGCAATTATATTGTGTTTGATTTTCGTATAAATTTTATTCTTTATTTCTAGCGTAATATTGATGATAACATTTGCATTTCTGTTCTTCTTCTTTTTTGTCAATTCTGTAAACATGGAAGTTACTGTTAAGACGTTATGAGGTAATCATTTTCAGATCAGGGCTCAACCTGGGGATAAGGTAATCCTCTGTTTTCATCTTTCTCTTTCTATAGCATGGTAAGCCTGATTTATGGTTTATGCTTTTGAATGTTTGAATTGAGTGCCCTAGTTATGATACCGAGCTTTGGTTGGTGACGCGTATTATGCTGAGCATTTTTTCGTATTTCACTTTGGTTGGAAATTAAGAGGTTTTGAAGGACAGACTTTTGCGACCCTTTGGGAGAAGATGCTATGCTGTATCCTTAACTGCTCAATTGGCGCCAGAATTCCATGATGCAGGTGATCTCTTCCTACTGATAGACCTTCCCGGAGTATTCAGTTCCTCACACACTCAACTTTTGGCACTAGCGTGCTGGATATGTGTTTTGCTTTCCTAAGATCCATGGTCAGACCTCCTTCATTTCACAATTTTTTCGCTTAGCTTTTTTTTTTTTTAATTGAAATAGCATATTTCAAATTTAGAGGTGTCTGGTAAAACTAGTTTAGGGAAAGCTTTATGGTATGGACTATTTCCATGTCCTAAAAATGGACCATAAAAACTTGGAAATGCAAATATTATGGTATCCCAAATTTCCATAATATATTCTATAAAGCGCTGCTACTTCTCATTTGAGAATGTTTAAGCCCATGTTGCAGTGATCCCCGAAACATGCTTTGGAAAATGTTGGACTGACTTTGGAACACCATAAGACTTGCTTTGGAAAATGTTGGACTGACTTTGGAACACCATAAGACTTGGTTTTCCAAGCTATTCATGATAGCTGGTTTTGGATATGAAAATTTGTAGAGGTTATATGTTCTATGTACTCTTAACCAGTGGGACAGCACATGAGCTCTGCAGGTGCCACTATTTCTACTAGATAGATGTATTATATACGTGAACTTAATGGTCTGATCTTGTTGGTTATTTTGGTGGATCAGTTGTGGTGATTTAGACAGAATTTGGTTAATGGAGATGAAGGTTAATAACTTCTCTCGCTCGCTTCTTTCATTTACTTGTTGTTAAGGAAGTGGGAGAACTTATTAGCCCTTGGTTACTAATGTGGGTGGTAACATCATGAGTAGTTATAGAGATCTCCTGTCTCGTTTCCAAGAGTATATGCACGATCTAGGTATCATGTATGACCAGGTACAGGTTACAGCGGCAGGGATGTCTTTGAGCTGGGTCCATTCCAATGTCAAAGGTGGGGCTTCTTCACAGCAGTCTTGACACCCACAGCAGATCGCCGCGACACCAAAATTGTAGACAGTTGCAGTCAGAAAGGCATCCATTAATCATCCATCATTGTATATGTAGGTTTGATGTTACATCTAAACTTATGTACACACTAGCACTGTCATCATGTTGGTTTGTTATTTTCTCGGTGCAAGAATTCCATGGGAAAAACTAGAAAACAAGCTATCTTAAGCCGGACCCTCTTGGGCTCACAGGCGTTTGCGCATAGCATGGTACCAGTAACGACCTAATTCATTGTCTTCTCGGGTTCCTTCTACAACAAAGCTCTATGCAAATTTGTTTGATTGTCTTCTCAAAACCAATTCGCTTGGTTCAGGAAGTAATACTGGGGTCGGTTTGGACTTCGACCAGAGATGCTTTATATCCAAAACCAATTCATGGCCTTCCAGTCCAGTGATGGAGAGCTCGGACAAATCAAGTGCTTTCTCAGAGTTTTAGATTAGCAGAACAAAAAGTTACTACATGTGCAGTTATTTTTTTTTCATTTTTTTTCACTACAGTTACTTTGCGGTGATTTCTCACATTTTCACCTCTGATTGGATATAGAATGAGTTTTTTATTTTGACAAACCTTATTCATAAACTTTCAGAATTGCAAACAAACAAAAGAGAGCATGATCTCAAACAGAAAAACAAGCACACCACAAACAAAGAAACCAAACAAAAGAGACATGGATTGCAAATAGGGTAATCGCAGTGCAAATTGAGGGAATTGGATAGGTAAATCATCACTATCATCATCACCACGGACAAAGTGAGCGTTACTCGCGAGGAAGCTCGTTAACCATGTAGTTATAGCTGGAGGAACTTCTAGCAGTTAAAATGTCGAGAGGAAGCTGTACAGCCTCTAACTTATAGCCGTAGCCGATTTGGCCAGTAATAAGGCCATCGTTCTTTTTGGTAACTCTTGTTGTGCCATTTTTCAAAATGACATCCTGTGTGTACGAGAAGGGTATGTCGTAAGAACACCGTGTTGCCATCAGACTCGTCTTCACTCTACTCGTAGGTGGCACAGTCACAGTCCACACAGACCCCACTTCAGTGCTTTCTGTATGCGTATCTCCCTCATTCCAAGATTTGTTAAACTCACCGGAAATATCAAGCGAACCCGATTTTATGAATGGGAGACCAAAGGTTCCGGTTATCCCCACTTTGAACGAGCGACTAGTACTCCAACTAGTTGTATTGGAAACTATAGTCTTGAAATTCATTTGTGACGTTTGGGGAAGACAAGTTCCGTTGCTCGAATCATCAGTGATAAGTGCACTAGTCTTGTCATTGTAAATCCTTGCATCATTAAGGTGATATATGACGTTATTGATCTTCTTTGATATAATGGGCTCCTCAATGTCCATGTTGCTATACTCGTCCGGATAGATTAGATGGGTGGCGAGACAGCTCGTTATCTTATGGTCTGTGTATAACTTGCAATACTTGTTGGTCTTCAAACTTCGCATGATGATGCGGTTGCCGCCAAGTATGGCGGGAAAAAATACTGTGTTGATGTCATGGACTGTGGGGGAAGACACCCTCTTTAACAATACCCATATGCTATCATCCATATCCGTCCAATAGGTGCCATAGTAAACACTCTTCAGGCGAACGCCTCCGTTGCGACTTGGAGACACCTCGTAGTCAAACTTTGTAGAGTTGTCGGGTTTGTTCCAGTAGTCCATATACCCGTCTCCACCGGAGGCCTTAAGGTGGTGTCCACCGTCCCCCTTGATCCTGATAAGGTCGGGTAACACCACGACAGATTCCCAGTCAATGAACGTGCACACATCAACAGTCTCGTTGTCCGTTTGCAGTTTAGGCAATAAAGTCAAGCAACCGAAAACATCATGTGTACCGGAGTTACTGTTATTCTTCCTAACGAAGTTTCCAGTATTAACGTGGCGGAGCCTAGCGACGCGGTTGCTGTTGGAATAAACGAAAACAGGCTGGAAGAGCGTGCAATGTATGTCGGAATGATTCTCCTCAGGTATAGCGGCCATGGCTGTGATATATCTGTTGGACGTACCGAAATATGCCCAGTACTTGTTGTTCTGCAAAGACCGGATATGGACGAGTCCATTTCTGGTGGTAGCTGGCACTACCTCGAATCTCGTCTCGTGCCCGAAACTGTACTCTCCCTCAAACCGGAGGGCATTAGGTAAATTTGGATTTTCTGTGTCGATATGCAAGTATCTATTGTTTTCGTTTGATTGGATTATTACATACTTGGGGAGGTTTGCCATGAATTTCTACTTGATTCCCAGCAAGAGGAATCCTATCCTCAACTGAAGTAATAATGATAGGAGTTTCTGCTGCTTCAATTTCTATCCGACTCTCAAGGAATTTTTTGGCCTATATTTTCTGGTTGTATGATTCGTGCATATATATAAAATCGATCATGTGGTATATAACTATCATAGGTTGTACTATTTGTTTGTTTTTTTTTCAAAATTTTTCTTTTGTTATCAGTGATGTCCATTTTAGAGTTTTTCTCAGCAAGTAGTTCATGGTGCATGTGAACTAGTGGAACAAGAAATTTTTTCATAGAAAATCAAAATTATATATATACATATATATATGACATTCTACCTACCTAATTAGTTGAACTGATCAAACAAAAGGGAACATCTTTGCTACTTCGGAAACATAATATCAAAACAAAATACCGAGTCAGAAGAACGTGCGACGTGCCCAAGATTATCACTATCAGCAACTTGTTCATTGGTTCAAAAAAAAAAGAAAAAAAAGCAACTTGTTCATCGATATTTATTATATTTACCAATGAGATTAAAGTATTCACTAGATTTAACTATCTTGGGTTTTATTTTTATTTTTTAAGTTTTTCTTTTGTTATCAATGATATCCATTTTAAATAATTTATCAGCAAATACTTCGTGGTGTGAATGAGTGGAACAAGAATTTTTTGTTTTAAATTTTTTTCAAATAAAGTTTCCGCTGATTCATTAATAGAAAATCAATATTATAATATATGTATATATATCAATAATTCTAGATTGATTTCGGTACCTAAGTTACCGCCATGAGGGACAAAACACTGATCCCATTTTTGTCCTTTCTAATCCCGATGCTAAGCACGCACCCTACTATTTGTGTGATTCTCTTTTGGGATAATTTGAAGTGTAAATTTCGGTAAGTGTTAAATCACTCTATATATATCAAGTACATCAAAATTCAAATTAGATTTATTGAAGAAACATAATACAACAATCTGAGAACTTTTATATTTAAGCTCAACTGTATGACCTTCTACCTAATTAGTTGAACTGATCAAACAAATTGAAATATCAAAACAAATACCGAGTGTGAAAAACAAAATACCATTACTTTTATATACAAGTAGTTCATGATCTGAATAAGTCTGAACAATAACTTTTATATTTAAGCTCAACTTGCACCTTATATATTGAAATGTCAAACAAAAGTAAACTTCTTTGGTATTTCAAAAGGAAACTTCGAAACAGATACGGAGTCAAAAAGGATGTGTGACATGCCCATTAGCTAAGAGCTTCTCCAATGGCATGTGTGTGGAGATAAATGTTAAAGTCCATCTAGGATACATATCCATTTTCTCTAAAAGCATTCTCCAACCCTGATGTCTTAAACCAATGTATAGATGACTTTGGGTAGACATTCTCAAGGTGAATGTCTAGTTTTAGACATTTCCCTTGACATTGTCTACCATCTTAGTAAGCTTTTACTTAATTGAATTGACTTTAATATATCAACTAACCATTTTTAGCTCTAATAAAATCTTAATTATGAAAAATAAAATTTATACTAATTAAAAGAAGAGGTTACATGCAAATACTGTTGGAGATAGATTTTTTCCTAATTTAATTGGGGGGGCCCAAAAAACAATTAGGGGACTCACACTACAGGACAAAAAGGGTCATGAAATAGCAATTGGTGGCTATCCCTTATCCCAATTTTTTTTAAATGCCTAAACTACCCCTAAATCATTAGTGTTAATTAAGTTAACTAAGTTGTTAATTAGTTTAGTTAGAGTAAAATCAGATTTAGGGAAAATTTTTGATAAAGAAAAATTGTGTTTGTGTTGTGGAGAAGGAGAAGTTGAGTTTATGGGGGGAAAGTTAGGGTTATTTGAAATGAGTGATTTTAGTGGAGGAAATGATGTTGGTGAAGCTTTAAATAACAAACATGATTGTGTTGATGGTGAGATTATCTTGCATCCCCATTTGGATTGGATGTATGATGAAGACATGTTAGTAGAGGAAGCCATGAATAATGGTCCAAATGAAGATCCCATTGCTCAAAATGAAGGAACCAACCCTCAAAATGAGGAACCCGAAGCTCAAAACAATCAGGTAAACATCTTATACTCTTCGATTTGTCTGTTTGTTGCTCCAAGTGGTCGAATCATCCACACAATGGAACAACTCAGTGTAAGGGTCGTCATAGTCGGGGGGTGTATACCCAAATGACTCTCTAATGTCGTTACTTTATTGACACTACCAATGACGACTCAAACCTGCAACTTTTTCAGGTTATGAAAAATCGTTAGGGTAGTGTGCTAAACAATGACGACCCTTTAAGCTAGGTCACTTAGAGTCCTTATGTTGTTTTGTTTACACCTAGACGACTCTAAAACCGAAACTCTCTGTACAATGGTACATACACAAAAAAGGAACAAATAAGTTAACTATTTCATGTTATCAGAACAAGGGTCATCATTATATTATTTAAAACATAAACGACTCTCAAATAGTATATGAAGACTCTAAGGAAAAAGGCGACGACCCTAAGCTACAAAATGACGACTCTTGGTGAAATATGTGACGATCCTATCAATATTTTGGACAGAGTATGATTTTTTTTGAACCGGGGGTCATCACGTGTTAATATATATAGGTAACGACTCTAATCTAGGGCAATGACAGACTCGAATACATCTATTGACGACACTTCCAATATTTGGGACAGTGAGGTTGTCCGTATTTCATAAAGGATCGTTACTAACAAAAAAAGGGTCGTTCAAAATCGGTCGTCAATGGAATCAATTACAGAGGTAATAACTCAAAGCTAGGGAAAAAAATTGTAGTTGCAGAACAAGGGTCGTTAACTTAAACATTATACAGGTTAACGATTTTTCATAGTGTATACATGCATTTGAAGAATCGTTAAGGTTTAACAAAATACATCGTAACGATCCATTAACTGTAACTGAAAAAATCGGTTCCAATACTCAATTTCACATTCAAAACACAAGAAAAAATCAAAACAAAAGTGGGTTATAGTTCACTTACTTTATAATCGGTGCAATTTCTTCTTCTAAATCTTCGTGGCTTGATATTTGCTTGGTTTTGAGATTAATCTTTAATTTGGGTTTCTCTACCAATTTAGGGTTAGAAAACTTTCCTTTATACTAATTAGTTCGAGCCATTGTGTAGAAGAAGTTAATCATCGATTAAAATTTATTCGTAACGATTACGACGATGAATCGACGAAGAAAATAAATAAATTGGGTCGTCAATGGCGGAAGAGTGCTCGTGTGGGAGATGGAGGGGAGGGGAGGGGAGGGGAGAAAACTGATTTTGGTTTTAGAAAATGAATTGGGGGCTTATGTTTAGGGTTAATAGGTTTTTAAGTAGAAAGGGTATAATGGTATTTTCGCCATTTATTGGACTCCCCCTTTAAAATTTGGAGTGGGTATAAAATTGGTGAGGCCCCTAATTGTTTTTTGGGGCCCCCAATTAAATCCTTTCCCTAATTTTAAGGAAAAATATATTGAGGATGTCTTATTTGTGTTGCCACATAGGAAACACACACAATGACCATTGGAGAAGCTCTAAATTGGGTGGCTCATCAATAGTAATTGTGATTGATTATTGTGTTGTTGTTTTTTTTATAAAAGAGGCATGCCTCAACTTTTCATTAGTATTGCCGATTTGAGATCAGAATAGTTACACAGATTAGAAAAGATCATCATACAGTCATAGAAGTTTAAATTTCTCCCCCAATTCTTGACTTTCACCCCAACCCTTACAATCATTCCAATTGAAATAGACTTCCAATGTGGTAACTCCACATCAAATGGCCAAATCTGTTTCATAATGATACAAACTTGCATCAGTGCCCAAAATAGTGATGGGATCTCTAGATCCAACCGGGTTTTTTCAATACTTTGTAAACCAAAGTAGCCTAAACTATCAGGAGACCAAGTTTGTTTCTTCACAAAACAAACTTGCATCACCACCAAAAGCAGTGATGGGATCTTTGAATGATCCAACCATGTTTTCTTCATACAGTAACCTAACCTAAAGTAACATAAACAACAAAGGTAAAAGAAGTCTTCTGAATCGGTCGGAATCAATTGTAGTCGGCCTGAATCGGCTTGGGAGTCTTGGTATCTCTTGTAGTTATATTTGATGAAGGTGATGATGATCTTGATCTTGATGATTTTGCTGCTCTAGATGTAGTTGAATCTGTTGTTGAAGATTTTTTCCTTGTGAAAAGAACTAAACTCCTAACTGTATTTTTCATTTTCATAGCAAACTCCACCAGGTTTCAAAATCAAACAAAACCCTAGAAAAGAAAATTAAGAAAATAAGATGTAGAGGATTATAGAAGAACAAGGAAAGATTGATAATGATTTGGACCTTCTCTAATCGGCTTCAAAGAAGCAGATCTGAGCAGATGGGGTTTTCAGTTATTTGGGTTTTCAATCGGCACGGAGATTTTTTCAGGAGAGAGAAAAAAATAATAATCTGGCTACTTAAAGCTATTTTAAGATTAAAAACTGTTGACATATTCCATTTACATCTCTATCTGGACAACCAACATGCACCTGTCAACAGACCTGTCTCCCTCATACATATTTAGTTGACTTGGGTAGATATGTATTAAGTTAGTGGGTAACGTATACTACTAATCACAGTTATCACATAAGTACATGTGTCTAGTAGCACAAGTTTTCCCATTTAAGGAATGGATTAATCCATAGGACAAATATCAAGATTACTCTTAGGGGTTAGAGTAAGGAGGGGTATGGTGAGTAGAATGCTATCTTTAAATGAAGTGGAATACCGCCAGAGTTGTTTGTAGGAGCAGCTGTTCCTATGAGACATGGAATTACGACCTTCGTGTGAAAGGTTGAAGGAAATGGTCAGTTATCCTTGTTTATGATCTATGGTCCAGTAGAGGATGAATAACTCCCCAAGGAAATGAGTATAGAAAATATTCCATCCAGATAGCCGCTTCGTATTCTTATACATTTTGGTTTTTCTTTCTAGCGTTTAACTGATGATAAGACTCACAGTTTCTGTTCTTCTTCGCCAAATCTGTATACTTGGAAATTATTGTTGGCGATGCGATTTTATACTTTTGCTGGAATTTAAGAAGTTTTGAAGGGCAGAAAAACTGAATTTGTAGATTAATTGAGTGTGTTAGCAGGGAATGCTTAGGTAATGTTGTTGGTTTCGTGACAGACACTTCTGCGACTCTTGTGGATAAGATGCAATGCTGTCTCCTCAAGTGCTCAATTTACGCCAGAATTCCTTGCTGCAGCTGATCTCTTCCAACTGATAGACCTTGCTGGTGTATTGAGTTCCTTGCATACTCAAATTTTGGCAGTAGTGTGCTGGATATGTGTTTTGATTACTTTGCTAATTTTTCTTTGATTCAGCCATGTTAGGACCTCCTTCATTTCACATTATTTATTTTTTCCCGATTAGAATAAGTTTTACAAATAGCATATTTCAAATTTAGAGGTGTCTGTCTGGGAAAGCTTTATGGTAAGGAATATCTCCATGTCCAAACATTCAACCATAAATAACTTGGAACTGCAAATATTCCTAAGTTCCATACTCCATCCTAAAAAGCGATGGTACTTCTCATTTGAGAATGTTTAAGACCATGTTCTAGTAATTCCTGGAACATGCTTTGGGTTGGACTGGCTTTGGTAATCCCTGGAACATGCTTTGGGTTGGACTGGCTTTGAAACACCGTAAGACTTGCTTTTCCAAGACTTTCATGGAAGGTGGCTTTGGATAATGAAAATTTGTAGAGATTTCATGTTCTGTGTACTCTTTACCAGTTGAACAGCACATGGGCTCTGCTGGTGCCACTTGTTCAAGTACGTTGATGTATTAAGTGATGGTTAGATATTCACCTTGGTTTCTAATGTGTGATTCACTCAAGATATCAGATATGACGAGGTATATTGTATATTGATAACAGAGGCAAGGTTGTCTAAATTGGGTCTTGTACCACCTCCAATTACCACATAGATCAATTTCATTTTATAGTCAAAGTTGTTTTGGAAATGAAAAACGTCAAAGGTGGCTTGCTGATAGCAGTCCTGACACCCATCGTAGCTCACAGCGATACCAAAATTGTTGACAGTTGCCAGAAGACGCTGAGATACCAATGCTGTTCCTTTTAAGCTGCGATACCTATGGGACTCACAGCCCTATATGCCCTGCCGGTTTCCCCATTCGCCCCTAAGGGCTCACCGACCCCTAGATTAGGGGGGCCCTCCAGGTAGTAGTCACCCGAGGAAGTTTGCAGGCTGCTTGCACAAGGACTTGTTATCTAGCATAATCGAATTTCAGTGAACAGACATATAACTCCTTTATACAAGCTCATGAATGCAAAACTTAATACCTTTGGCCTAGTTGATACTGATTGAAATCTTACTTTAAGCCACACAACTTCAGCCCATTCAGTTCAGCGATGGCGAACAGAACTTAAACGAATGAAGTATTCTTCACATGCGGGATATTTGACCTTCGGATGTGCAGACGTAACTCAACCTAGCGATGTTGCTGATAGGTACCTGCATCCTGCTGATTGTTTAGCTGGATCAGATTCTAAACCTGCTAGCGATGCAATTTTCTTGAAGAAGATGAGCATGGGTGGTGATTTCTTCTTAAGTCGGCAGGGAATATGTTCTCACCTAGGATGGAGATATTTAAAAAAAAAAAAAAAAAAATCTCTATTCATGAGCATCAAAAATTACAAACAAACAAAAGAGACGTCGACTGCGCGATCTTGAACAGAAAAACAAACACACCACACAAACAAAGAAGCAACGGCAAACAAACAAACGAAACAAGCAATAGTAAGGTCATTGCGTTCAAACCGAGGTTGATGCATGCAATTAATTAGGCCAATCATGACCATTATTATCACCACCAATGTAGGTTTAGTCCAGAGGAAGCGGCACAATCTCAAACCTATATCCGTAGCCATTGTGCCGGTAAAAAAGCCATCTTCCTTCCGGGAAACTACGACATTCCCGTTTTTCAGGACATCACGCTGAGTGTACGAGAAAGGTACATCGTACGAAAGCCGTGTTGCCATCAGAGTCCCCCTAACTCTACTCATTGGTGGCACAGTGACAGTTCGCACAGACCCCACTTGAAGGCTGTCTTCCTTCGTATCTCCCCAATCCCAAGAATTGGCAACTTCAGTGGAAATCTCAATCTTACCATCAGTTACGAATGGGATACCAGCGGAACCCCCAGTCGTGACACCCACTGTCAACGTAACACTTCTGCTCTAATTAGATGTGTTGGCAACTGTTTCCGTGAGATTCAATTCTGAGGTTAGGGGAACATTCAGTCTGTTAACAGCTTCATCAGTGACAAGTGCACTAGTTCTCTCATTGTAGATCCTTGCATCAGCAGGGCGGTATCTGACATTAGATATAGTCCGTGAGTCAACGGGCTCCTCAATCCCCATGTAGGAGACTATGTCAGGATAACTGGCACGTGCAGCGAGGCGGTCATTCCACGCAGGCATACCCTACGTGAGAATCTTTTGCAAAAATTGCTGCTCCTCAAACATCGAAGGAGTAAACTGTTGTCGGAAAGTATTGTGGGTATAAGTTGGTGTCATGGAAAGTGGGGGAAGCCTGCCTTAACAATATATACGTCGAATTATCCTCCGTCCAGTAAGTGTCACGGATGACACTCTTCAGGCGGACACCTCCATTGCGACTCGGAATCACATCGTAGTCATACACAGAGGAATTATCGGCTCTGTTTCTGAAGTCCAAAAAAGCATCTGTACGAGCCAGGAGGTGGTTATCGTTATCTATGTTCTTGATCCTGATAAGGTCAGGCAACACCGCCACACTTTTCCAATCAAGGAAGGTGAACTCATCAGTCTTGTCGGTGGGTTGCAGTTTAGGCAATAAAGTCAAGACACCGATTTTATTGCCTGAGGTAGTACCATTGAACCTCCTAACGTAGATGCCGGTGTTGACATGGCGGAGCCTATGGACGTGATTGTTGTTGGAAACCGGGAAAACAGGCTGGAAGAGTGTGCAATCAACGCTGGACCGATCCTCCTCGGGTTCGGTAGACCTGGCAATGATCCATCTGTTGGATCCGCCGATATGTACCCAGAACCTGTTTTTGTACAAAGACCGGATATGGAAGAGTCCAGTTGAATTGGTAGACGGCACCAGCGCATACCTGGTCTCGAGGCCGAAACTGTAATCTCCGTCAGAACCAGAGGGCATAATCTAAACTTGGATATCCACTGTCGAAGCGCAAGTATCTATTATTCGAGTTGGATTGGATGATGACAGTTGTGGGAAGTGTACTTGCCATGCTGGCATGCACATCTTCATCATTCTCATTCAAAGTAGTAACAACTCCAACTTCTCCTTCATCAACAGGTGGAATCCGACTTTCTACTGGTACCTCCTCCGCATTCTCTTGAGTAGTAGTATTATCATCATCATTAAGAGTTGTAGGAGTTGCTGCTGCTGATTCATCTTTATTCAGAGAAACATCAACTCCTACTTCCTGCACGGACTCTTGAGTAGTATCATCATTAAGAGAAGTAATAGTGGTAGGAGTTTCTGTTGCTGCGGCTGCTGATGCTTCCATTGCTCTCTGACTCTCTGAGTATTTCTCTTTTCAGTTTGTATTTTATATTTTCTTGGTTGTGTGTTCCTCTGGATAGAAATCATGTGCTATTTATAAGCATATTACATGATGATCCAGGACTGATAGATAGATAAAGCTATCTATCGTGGGCGATTTCCAATCACATAAACACTCCATCTCCGGCACGATTCATGAACCCTCAGAAATATCATTCACCTATCTAACCTTCAAACATAGTGTATAAAACACAACATTTTTGTTTCTTTCTCAAGAAAAGATAAAAAAAATGAGTTACACGCAAGGTAGTTAATTTCGGATTCCGGTTCATCTCGGTCCCGAGCGAGACACTGGTACAACGTTGTCTCGGGGAGATTCCGTTTTCAAATCTCGGTGTAATTTCGGTTCCAACTTTTATATATATAATTTCCAGATATGTTAAGATATAATGAAATAATATCCAAAAGAAACAAATATTCATTAAGAAAACACAAAAGTTCGAACACTTTACTAATTTTTCCTCGAAGTCTTTTTTGAACAAAAGAGAAAACAATAAAAGAGTACTGATTGTCCTGGAATTGGAAGTCTTTTTTGAACAAAAGAGAGAAGTACAAGTGTACAACAAGGATATTACAATTCTAATCAAGATAATTTGAATCATCATAGATATCATCATCTGGAGTAATTCCATCATTCCCGACACCACCGAGTAGCCCGTTTTGGGTGTCCAATATCAATTCATCAGTACATATCCATCATACTCCGAGTTAGTTGGATACATAGACTTACTTCGAGAACTTCAGTGGAATTTCGGTGGAATTTCGGTCACTTTCCGTTTCGCCGAAATTACTTGTTTCGCTTTGCTATTAGCCGAAAAGGGAAAAATCGGCGGAATTTCGGCCGAGATGGCTGAAATTGACTACATAGGTTACACGTTAGGCGCTCCAGATCATCTGTCGCAATTAAAGAGAGGTGTGGTAAAGAAAATGCCACAACCGGTTCTCCTGGTTACTTAAATCAAATGCAAATATCTCTTATCTCAATATATATATATATATATATATATATATATATATATATATATTTATTTTTTTCATTTGCTACACTGTTATGGTTCTATAAAAAAAATTAAAAAGGGAAAAATAGAGCGTTAGGTTCATATGAATTCCTGTGAAAGCACCGGTTCTTATGTTTGATTTGTTTCTTTTCCGTTCTTTGTTGGGATCTTGCAACAATGAACATCACGTTAGATGTATCAACAATAAAATGTAAATAACTAATTTGAAACAACTCTGCCGAAACAACTTGACGAGGGCAGAATCACAGGTTCAACAAGTTGTTCTTAACACATTAGTTCGCGGATATATTCGAGATGAATAATGCTAAATCCCTCACAGTGAAGATGTGTCCAGGAAAATCCAGGATAAGACTGCCCGATATAACTTGAGTTAGCACAACGCAAGTTACCCACTCTTGAACTCAGCAACGGGGATGGAAGTAAAACGCCGCACAAAAACAAAAGCAAGAAGATGAAGAAAAGTACCGCTTGTGTATTTGAAAACAAAATTACGAGTTGTATTTATAGGAAATTATACTTGCAAATCAAGTTAGGTTTTGGTTTTCTTCAAAAACAAGTAAAATGAATTTGGAATTAATTTCCTAAAGAAAAAACTCGCCAAAAATAAATACGAGTAGAAGAGGGACTTAGTGCATGGTATACGCACATATGCATGGGTCGAAACATAAATATGTCTCGACCTCCCGCTCCACCAACGTTTTACAATATATCTATAAGAATATGATTATATAGTGGAGCACCTCTTTAGTTTTCCACAATGTGGGATTTAAGGTTCCATTTCATTCGCTCAAAAATGAGTGAGTATCCTTAAACCCTTAGGTCATTAGATCAAACCACACCAAAACCAAAATCTTTTTATTTAAAACTCATTTTTCTCCAACATTCTTTTCATTCAAGCTGTTCTATAGATTTTCAGTTTACTAACAAAAAAAAAAAAAAGAGCTCACTATTTTTTTCTTCTACAAATGCATGAGAAAGTAGACACGTTGGTGGACGAATAATAGCAGTAGCTAGTAGGTAGTGACCGAAGTCTTTTTTTTTTTTTTTTCCTATCAATAAAGGGGATAACGTTGAGGTCCCTATCACTTATATGCATGGCTTCTGCTTTTTAAATTTTTTTGCCAAAAAATCTTATCATAGTCTTTTCTACTTTTGATGGTGCTCAAACAAATCAACCACAGATGAAGAAAAACTGAGCTAATTGCCATAAACATACAAAACTTTCGGTCCAACAGAATGGGGTATAGCTAATTTCCATGAACGTGTTAGCTGTATTGGATATTTGTTCTTATTAAATAAAACCCTTTCTTCAACTATCATAAAAAAGAGAAGAAAAAAAAATGCTGATTTGCCTTTCCTTCTTGTTTCACAATAAAAAGGAAAACAGAAACACAAAAAAGAAATGCTCATTTTGCATTTTTGCAGTTCCTTCATGTTTCACAATAAAAGTAAAACTGAGTTCACCCGCTCATCCTGAAGGGCTCACGGATTCCTAGACTTGCTTGCATGTATGAGTCACTTAAGGAAGCTTACAAGCTACTTGCACAAGAGTAAAAAACCTTCATTTTTACTTTTTTTATTCTTTTTTGAAAGAAAAAAAATTATATTTAAAAGAAGAAAGAAAGAGAACACAGAAGTGTTCTTACAACCAGAGTCATACACTCAAATCACATATGAATGACCAACTCCTAATTATGAAGAATTTGTCCACTGTCAATGAATTTAAATGTATCCAATATCGCAACTCCATAGCACCATGGTCTGTTTGATCATTTATACTACTTTTTTATGCATGTCTTTTTGTTTTAAATTTTTTTCTATTGCCAAGAATCTTATCGTAGAGAAATAAGACTCTTTACTACTTACTCTACTTTTGCATAGTGCTCTCGCCTTTGTTCTTTAGTACGAGGGGAGAATCCTTGAGAAAGCGTCGGATGAGCGAGTTGTTTCTTCAAGTCCTTCTTCTTGTGTATGTGGAGTATTTCTCTCTTTGAATTGTTGGTACCGCCCTTCATTGTTGTCTTGTCTCTGCTTCATCTTTTCTTCTCATGCGGTGGTATAATGTCTCTAAGTTGTTGATGCGAGCGAAATAATTGCACACTCCTTTGGTGATGCCATCTTGTTTATCCTGCCTCAGCTTCTTGCATGATATTGATTCTTTTGTGCTTTATCATGCGACATTATTTCATATTTATAAAAATTCGGAAAATGCTTGGGCGATTAGAACGCTTATGTGATGGTTATGCCATGAAATGTGTATGCGATGCTTATGCCATGAAATGTGTATGCAATGCTTATGCCATGAAATTCTTATGCGATGCTTTCATGATGAGAATGTGATGCTTATATGATGAGAATGCTTATCTATTGTTGATTAAATGGAATATATAGCTAATGTTTGTGTTACTTAGCTCATTTTGCCGCGCTAATATTTATGTTGCTTCAAATTGCTTCAATTCTTCATTGCTTTGTCCTTGTCTTTAGTATATGCGTTCCCCTTCGCGCTTATTATTTCTCGCATGTTCTATTGCTTGTGCTTCATCTTTCTCCCTTTAGTTCTTTGTCCATCTTTAGTTCATTGTATCGCATTGTATTATCGCCTCCCTTGTTTATTCCTGCACTATTAGTATCACATAATAATAATATAATCACAATATATAGGTCTTTGTGTTTTTTGTGTGGTCTTATTGCGCCTCCCTAAGTAGAGGTCTTATTTTGCCTCTAGGTATTCATTTGGTCGGGCGGCAAAATCGCAGGCGGTCACTACCCTTTCAAGTAATGACCCATTGATCTTACCTTATCATCTCTTGTATTTTTGCCTCTGCGGGATCTTTTTCACGCGACAGGCCTAGATACTCCCGTGAGTAGAAGCCCCATGACATTGCCGTCTTTGACACAATTCAGCTCCCTAATGGAGGGTGCTGTCCTTATATTCCTCCTGACTGTCCCTTCAAGGAAGCTTACTCCTACCGGGTTAAGGTAGGCTCTTCCCATCCAGTGATGCAACAATCAGTTGTGTTCGCGACCCTTATCACTCCCTGTTTCTAACACCAAAATGTAGTTGCAGGAAATCCTACAACACACCCCTTATGATATTTTCCAGATCTAAGTATATTTCACAATCAAAATAAAGATTAAAGTGCTTGAAATGTAAAATAGACACAAGGTTTTTTTACATGGTTCGATCAATTTGATCTACATCCATGGTTCTTCACTATGAGTATTGTAATTACATGAGTATTACATTTAGAATCTCCATTAATGGGTTATTACATGAGTATTACATTTAGAATCTCCATTAATGGGTTTTTGGGTAGAGATCTATATCTAGTTTTGGGTGATGGGGGAAGAAGGTGAATACAAAAGATAAGGTGTGCCCCTCTTTATATATTCATTTACATAGTGGATGACAGCTAATATGTAGTGGAGTACAACTAATAAACCCCTTTATTTCGGATATTGAAGCGCGACTCTATTGATACTGGAGCACGGCTCTATTGATAAATGACGCGCACTCTTGAAATGTATAAATGACGCGCGACCTTAATATTGCCTCACTCTCTTAATGTGTGCGATATTTTGCCCCTACAATAGTAGGTATCGAGAGAGTCATTCACGTAACCATTTATTTACTAGAAGTACGGATCATGCATACATTAATAAGTACTAAGTAGTAGTACTTACACATTAAGCACACGCCATTAGTAATAGTACTTACATCACAAGAGTTATTATATTAACATGTTTTTTCCTACTAATGTTAAAAATGTCATTTAGATTGATCAACTAATAATTAGTAGGACGTAATACCAGTAAAACAACCTCTTGTCAAGCAACCTCATGTGGATTCAATGGAAAGAAAGAGGAGAAACCTGGAAGATTATCGGAGATGATAGAAAAGAAACGAGAGACGGTGATTGAGACTAGGAAAACAAAGATGAAGCAAAGAAGAGTGGAAGATTGTGGGAAGTGGCCTAGCAAGAGGAAGATAAAAGGAGCAGAATACTTCTCGAGTTGTTTGCAAGAGCAGTTATTCGACAATTTACTTACAGAAATTTAGTTAAAGGAAATGGTCAGTTTTCCTAGTCTTGATCTATGCTCAACTGGTCATGGAGAGGATGAACAACTATATAAGGATATATATTTGTTCGTCGGTCAAGTATTGCCTTAATTTTGTAATTCTGTTATACTGATGTTAAGATTCACATTTTAAGACGTTAGTCAATTACAAGCCGGGGTTCAAGGTGGTGATAAGGTAATTCTCTACCCTCATCTTTCTCTGTCTATACAGCAATTCTGTTTTGTTGTTTTATACTATGCTTTTGAATCTTGGGTTTCAGTTCCCTAGCTTTGATACTGAACTTTTACTGGGTACGTTTTATACTGAGCAAATTTTCGTATTTAAGTTTTACCTTATCCCTGTGTGAGTAGACAAACAAACAAACAAAACAGATATCGATTGTGCGATCTTTAGCCAAGCAAACAGACACACCACAAACTAAGAACGGAAAAATACACACATCGCAAACAAAGAAGCAAAGCCAAAGAAAAAAACAAGCGAATTAAGGTCGCTGCATGCAAATTGCGGTGGATACATGCAATTAAATAGGTCAACCACCATTTCAAGTCAGCCGAGCTGTATTCGAGTGTAAATAGGTCAATCATCACCATCACTGAGAGGAAGCGGGACAATCTTGTACCTATAGCCGTAGCCATTGTTTCCAGTAAATACGCCATCGTTCTTTACGGTAGTTTTTTTATCCCCATTTTTCAACACGTCATGCTGAGTGTATGAGAATGGTATGTCATAAGACATTCGTGTTGCCATTAGAGTTCCCTTTATTCTACTCATAGGTGGCACAGAAATAGTTTTCACAGATCCCACTTCAAGGCTTTCTTCCACGGTTCCACCCCAATCGGAAGATTTGGTACGCTCAGCGGAAACTTCAAGCGAACCCGATTCCATGAATGGGACACCAAAGGTCAAACTCATCTTGACACCTAATGTCAACGAGGCACTCGTACTCCAATTAGTTGTGTTGTTAACTGTTTTCTTGAGATTTAATTGTGACGTTACGGGATCTGAAGATTTGTTGCTCGAATCATCATCGATAAGCGAATCAGTTATCTCATTGTAGAGCCTTGCATCATTAAGGTGATATGTGACATTATAGATCTTTCTTGAGATAACGGGTTCCTCAATTTCCATGGAGCTCCAGTCATCGGGATAGTCATTAAGTGTGGCGAGGCCGCTGGGTCTACTGTCACGACTGTATCTGTTGCAAAACAAGCCGTTCCCCAGACATTTAAGAATGATTCGATTGCCATCTAGTATTGTGGGTAAAAACACCGTGTTGGCGGCATGCACGGAGTCATCTGGCTGCTTTAACAATACCCATTCACTATCATCCACATCCGTCCAATAGGTGCCAAATTGAGTACTCTTCAGGCGGATGCCTCCATCGCGACTCGGGGTCACCTAGTACTCAAACATTGAGGAATTATCGGCTTTGTTAAGAAAGTCCATGTGCCCGTCTTCATAGGTCTTAACGTGGTTTCCGTTGTCGCCCTTGATCCTGATAAGGTCGGGCAACACAACGACGTCTTCCCAGTCAATGAAGTAGCACACGTCATCATCGTCGTTGTGAGTATCTGATAAATACAAATAACCGCCACAAGGTGTGCCAGGGTACTGTAAATACCTAGCGTAGTAGCCGGTGCTGACATGACGGAGCCTGATGGAATCAACAAAAACAGGCTCGAAGAGCGTGCAAAATTCGTTGGATTGATCCTCCTCAGGTTTGTCAGCCATAGCACTAACAAATCTGTTTGGGCCAGCAATTTTTACCCAGTACTTGTTGTTCTGCAAAGACCGGATATGGACAAGTCCATTTCCAGTGGTAGCTGGTACCACCTCAAATCTTGTATCGAGGTGGAAACTGTAATCTCCGGTATACCGGAGTGCATTAGGTAAAACTGGATCTTCTGGGTAGTGATGCAAGTATCTATTGTTTTAATTCGATTGGAGTATGACATACTTAGGTAGTGTATTTGCCTCGTTGACATCAACAACTGCATCACCCACTTTCAAACTAACAACCACTCCTACTTCTCCTTCTTGAATAGTACTAGTATCATCAAAAGAAGTAACAGTGGTAGGAGTTGCTACTGCTTCGATTTTTATCTCCGACTCTCAAGTAATTTCTTTCGCTTTTTTTTTTTTTTTTTTTTTTTTTTTTTGGTTGTGTGTATCTTTGGATATAAATCAAGTGGTATTTATAAGACCCATAACCCGTTGCATGGTGAGCCAAGTGAGATAGATAATAGAATAATTCACCTTCTTGTCAAACATGTAAGACGTTGTACTTCACCAAGTTATAAGAACCTGTTAAAGACAAAAGTTAATTTGTGATTATTGTAGAAAACCCAATAAGTAAAGCCCAATAATCATCTACACTAAGTAAAACCCAATATAGGCTAGAGTCTTCTAGGCCTTCTTTTCATCAAGTGTTATCTAGAGAATTCTTTCTCTAGAATTTTCTTGTAATATCTAAGTTGAGAGTGTAAAGAAGAGTCTAGATAGAACTATCTAGAGAAGTAAGTGGTCGGTGTACAAGCCTATAAATAGACAACAATGGTTCACTTGCAAACCATCCAAAACTCAAGTGAGTGAAGTAAGAGTGAGAGCTAAGCAAGTCAAGTGACTGCTATTGTAAGTAGAGTGAGCTAAAGAGCTACACTAAAATTCCCCTATAACATTTTCATTTCCCAATTAATCAAAGCCTCCTCTTTTCAATTAAACCAACCTTTTTTCTCCAACTTCTTTTCCCAAATCATTTCCATTAACCCGTCACACTTCCGCATTGCGCCAACAAATTTGGTATCAGAGCAAACTTAACCCAGTAATCTCAAAACTCTACCCATGGCAATTAACCAAAGTATTCAAGGTTTCAATTATGCCCAAAATTTAATTCCAATTTTTGATGGTGAGAGTTATTATTATTGGAGTCTACAAATGAAGACATTGTTTATTTCTCAAGACCTATGGGATCTTGTAGAAGAAGGTTATGATGTACCCGAGTCGGCAGAAACTCTATCGTCATGGACGGATGCAAAGAAAAAGGAGTACAAAGAAAATAAGAAGAAAGATGCTAAAGCACTACTGTTTCAACAACAAGGGGTAAGCAAAGCTATTTTTCCTTGAATTTCGGTGGCAAAAACTTCGAAGGAGGCCTGGAATATTCTCAAAGTTGCATTCCAAGGTTCGGAAAAGGTAATCTCCATAAAACTACAAAATTTATGGCGAGATTTTGACAATTTACTTATGAAAGAAAATGAAACTATCCAGAACTTCTTTTCAAGAGTTACTGGAATAGTAAATCAAATCAGTAGTTATGGAGATACCATAGAAAATAAAAGAGTTGTAAAAAGATTTTAAGAAGCTTACCGTTTAATTCGACCATATCGTCGCTGCCATTGAGGAGTCAAAAAATTTATCGACTCTCTCGGTACATAAATTAATGGGTTCATTAGAGGCGCACGAGAAAAGAATAAATAGGTTCGCGGAAAAACCATTGGAGCAGGCATTTCAATCAAAAATAAATTTCAGTGAAAAGAAAAATATGAAAGCCAGAAAAGAAAGCTCCAGAGGAGGATCGTCATCAACATCACCTCACGAGAAAGGGTCGACTTCAAATCAAGGACCCATAAATTACTACCGCGGACGTGGAAGTGGAAAAGGAGGTTATAGAAACAACAACAAAAGGTACGGAAGAAATTACTCCTCAAATCTCCGTTGTAATGTCTGCAAAAAGTTTGGCCATGCAACTGAAAATTGCAAGTACAAGTGCACCAAGTGTGATAAATTAAATCACATGGAAAAATATTGTTGGCTCAATGAAGCTAACTATACCGAGAAAAATGATTCTCAAAATCAAGTATTTTATTCCTTCCTCACCTTGCAACAAGAAGCGCAAGGTATATGGTACGTTGACAGCGGATGCAGCATCCATGTGACAGGAAACAAAGAATATTTTATAAAATTGGAGGAGCAAGAGATTCCACCGGTCAAACTCGGAGATGGAAAGCCAGAATGTTGAAGGAAGAGGAGTCATATCCGTACGTACAAGGTCAGGTAAAACTCGATACATATCTGATGTTCTTTATGTTCCTGGCCTAGCTCAAAATTTATTAAGTGTTTGACAACTTATAAGAAAAGGATACTTACTACATTTTGAAGACGGAGAATGCACAATTTATGATAAAATTAATAAGCAATTTGTGGCAAAAGTAAAAATGTCATAAATTTTTGTCTTTCTTCTATCTATGCCGTCAATTGGAAATTGTGCAATGAGTACCAATCATATTGATGAATGCAAGTTATGGCATTTGAGATATGGGCATCTCAACTACAGATCCTTGAAGGTTCTGAAATCAAAGAACATGGTAATCGGTCTTCCTAATATCAACGGTGGAGATAAAATATGTGAAGGTTGTATTCTTGGGAAGTTTCATAGACTTCCATTTACAAATAAATCGTGGAGAGCAAGAAGGCCCCTCGAATTGGTGCACGCCGATATCTGCGGTCCGACAAGAACAACCTCACTCAACAACAGAAGATATTTTCTCCTATTTGTGGATGATTATACCAGGATTATATGGGTGTATATTCTCGAGCAAAAGTCCGAGGCATTCACTAAATTCCTTGAGTTCAAGGCGTTGGCAGAGAAGCAAAATGGCCATCAATTGAAGGTTTTCCGTACAGACCGTGGTGGAGAATTTACTTCAAATGAATTTATCAAAAACTGCAAAGAAAATGGAATTAAAAAGGAGCTCACCGTCTGATACACTCCACATCAAAACGGCGTCGCGGAAAGGAAAAATCGTACAATCGTAGAAATGGCTTGCAGTATGTTAAAAGCAAGGAAGCTACCCAACAGCTACTGGGCAGAAGCAGTCAACACGGCAGCATACATCCTTAATCGCTCGCCAACAAAAGCAGTTCTCAACAAAACTCCATATGAAGCTTGGCATAAGAAAAAGCCTGAGGTAACTTAATTTAGAATTTTTGGTTGCGTAGCATATTCTCATATTCCATCCCAACATAGAGAAAAATTTGATGAAAAAGGAGAAAAGCTAATATTCATCAGATACAACGAAGAGTCTAAAGCATATAGACTTCTAAAGCCAGCTACAAAGGAACTGGTAATTTCAAGAGATGTTATCTTTGATGAATTCAAATCATGGGATTGGAATGATGAACCAGAAAACCATGAGTTGCCACTACTCTTCGAAGACGAGCCAGATCAGCCACGTCAAGAAGATAATACTCCACCAGCAAGCCCGAGATCTCCTAGTCCAACACAACAAAGTCCAAGTTCATCTGAATCAAGTGCCCCACCTAGAAAGGTGCGTTCCCTAAGAGATATTTATGATATATCTAATTGTGCATTTATAGCACTAGAACCTCAGAAATATGAGGAAGCGGTAAAAGAAGAAAAATGGAGACATGCCATGGACGAAGAAATGCGAGTAATCGAGAAAAATAAGACATGGGAGCTTGTTAATAAGCCAATTGACAAAGAAATAATTGGTCTGAAATTGGTCTACAAGACAAAATATAATGAAGATGGGTCAATTCAAAAGCACAAAGCGAGGCTAGTTGCAAAGGGATACTCCCAGCAACTAGGAATTGACTATAACGAGACATTCGCCCCAGTCGCTCGCATGGAAACAATTCAAATGGTGTTATCTTTGGTAGCTCAATTAAAAATGAAAGTCTACCAGTTAGATGTAAAGTCGGCGTTCCTAAACGGAGAACTTGAAGAAGAGGTGTACGTGGAACAACCTCAAGGATATGCCCGCAAAGGAAAAGAAAAAATGGTATATCGTCTCTGCAAAGCACTATATGGCCTCAAGCAAGCACCGCGTGCATGGAACAGCAAAATAGACAAATACTTCCGAGATAATGGATTTGAAAAAAGTCCAAGTGAGCCATCACTCTACATCAGAAAACAAGGTACGGACTTCCTAATTATCTGTCTCTACGTTGATGATTTAATTTACGCCAGCACAAAACAAGAGATGGCAGAAAAATTTAAGATGGAGATGATGAAAGAATATGAGATGACAGACTTAGGACTTATGTGATATTTTCTTGGGATTCAAGTCAAACAATCTCCAGAAGAAATATTCATTTCCCAAGAAAAATATGCAGAAGACTTACTGAAAAGGTTCAACATGATAGATTGGAAACCAATTGCAACTCCAATGGCTACTAATGAGAAGTTGACAAAAAATGATGGAGCGACAAAAGTTGATCCAACCTTATTCAGAAGTCTAGTCGGCTCACTGATCTACTTAAAAAATACAAGGCCAGACATAGTCAATGCAACAAGCATTGTTTCTTGGTTTATGAGCGAGCCAAGCAAATTACACTATGCCGCCGCTAAGAGAATTCTTCGGTATATCAAGGGAACAAAGAATTTTAGCATCAAGTATACAAGAGAAAAAGACAATGATTTAATTGGCTTAACAGATAGCGATTGGGCAGGTTCTATTGAAGACCGAAAGAGCACATCAGGCTATGTTTTCTGTATGGGAACAAAAGTTATCTCTTGGAGTTCTAAAAAACAAAGTACGGTGGCACTATCGTCAGCCGAAGCAGAATACATAGCATCAACAAGTGCAGCATGTGAAGCAGTATGGTTGATAAGAATAATGACCGACCTACAACAAAGGAAAAAGCAACCGACGATTATCTACTGTGACAATATGTCTACAATTGCTATGAAAAAAAATCTAGTCTTTCACAGACGGACGAAGTACGTAGATCTACGACATCACTTTATCAGAGAGCTGGTCGAAAACAAAGAAATTGAGCTCCAATTCTGTCCAACAAATGAGCAAAATGCCGACATTTTCACTAAAGCCGTCACAGTGGAAAAGTTCAATCATTTTAGAGAAAAGCTTAACATCACAAATTAAGAGGGGGGTGTTAAAGACATAAGTTAATTTGTGATTATTCTAGAAAGCCATATAATTAAAGCCCAATAATCATCTACACTAAGTAAAACCCAATATAGGCTAGAGTCTTCTTGGCCTTCTTTTCATCAAGTGTTATCTAGAGAATTCTTTCTCTAGAATTTTCTTATAATATCTAAGTTGAGAGTGTAAAGAAGAGTCTAGATAGAACTATCTAGAGAAGTAAGTGGTCGGTGTACAAGGCTACAAATAGGCAACGATGGTTCACTTGCAAACCATCCAAAACTCAAGTGAGTGAAGTGAGTGAAGTAAGAGTGAGAGCTAAGCAAGTCAAGTGACTGCTATTGTAAGCGGAGTGAGCTAAAGAGCGACACTGAAATTCCCCTATAACATTTTCATTTCCCAATTAATCAAAGCCTCCTCTTTTCAATTATACCAACCTTTTTTCTCCAACTTATTTTCCCAAATCATTTCCATTAACCCATCACACTTCCGCATTGCGCCAAAAGAACCATCAGTCTTAACTGCAAGTGGCCCTGTTGAAAATATCATGTATCTCTTTGGGTTGGGAAATGACAAGCCAATTTTTTTTTTTGATCACCTCTCCTAACTCATCCATTTTTCCTCTGCAGTTGACCTGGAAAAGGAAACACGTAGGTGGAGTAGTAGCATTGGATAATGTTCGATACATCCTAGATTATTATTATAACATCCTAGCTCGTTTGGCTTGAAAATCTTTCTTTACAGAAAGGGCTAAGAGCTAAGAGTTGAAATGTCCCAATTTTGGGTGTCATTGCTGGAAATGTCTCGATTTTTCAAAATTAGTGAAAATTTTGCAGTGGAAATATAGGGAAGATAAAGAGGCAAAGGAAAGTTTCTATTGATTAGAATCAACTGTTTTATATCCATATATTCCTTTATATACAAGTAGGAAGAAGACTCTAGACACTATATTAGGCCACACATCCATGGGCTACAAGCCCTATAACACTCCACCTTGTGAGGTCCAGTAAAACTTCATATGCGGTGCTTCACATTTAGTGCTTCTAAATATAGTTCTTTAAATGTCGTCCTCTCCTTAATGACTTGTGCCGAAATCTATTGCCTCTTTAAAACTTTGACAAGGAAAAACCCAGTGGGATAACACCTTGGTACAAATCTTCACATGTGGTACTTTACATGTTATCTCGTACTTTATATGTAGTTCATCACATGCAATACGATCTTCAAGGACAGACTAGTCTTAGTTAATTGCCTCGTTAAAACTTCGTCAGGAAAAACCCAGAAGGACAAAACCTGAACAAAAGAAAAAGAGTACAATATTAAGCAAACTTAGAACATAGTTGGACTCAAATATGTTGCCTTATTAAAACCATGACAAGGAAAAAGAGTACAACGCGAGTAAAGGTGATCCGTTGCAGATGATCACTTTGCTTCGTTGAAGTTGACTAGTTGCTTCACAACTCCTAAGGCAGAAAATCCTCATGGGAAAGACAAATAGCCTTAGTTGGGAAATTACATTCCTGGTGTTTGTTGTTGTCTCATTAAAAATCTTTCCGAGTAACAAAACCCTGTGGGAAAAAGAAACCTCGGTGAAGGTGAAAAAGCGGGGGTTTAACAACCACACCCAATATTTCGTTCGGCAATCTGAATAGACAAACTCCAATATACTTTCAAGAGAATCAACTAGACTGTCAGACTCAATCTAGAGAAAAGTATGTCAAAGAGTTTTATATCTCTATCTCTTAATTCAATCCGCAATAAGAAAATAGAAATTTTCGAGCCCGATTGAATATAAGATAAATAACTTGAACGGTACCAAAGACCAATGTTCAAGGATCAATCAATTCCAATCAACAACCAAAGGTTGGATTTCCCAATTGATCGATTCAACGCACAACCTGTGATATTTCAATTATATAACAAAATATAATGCGGAAAAGAAATAACACAGACACCAGAAGTTTCGTTAACGAGGAAACCGCAAATGCAGAAACCCCCCGGGACATAGTTCAGTTTTGAACACCACACTGTATTAAGCCGCTATAGACACTAGCCTAGTACCAATGAACTTCGGACTGGACTGTAGTTGAACCCCAATCAATCTCACACTGAGTCAAGGTACAGTTGCGCTCCTTACGTCTCTGATCTCAGCAGGATACCGCGCACTTGATTCCCTTAGATGATCTCACCCACTACTAAGAGTTGCTACGACCCAAAGTCGAAGACTTGATAAACAAATCTGTCTCACACAGAAAAGTCTATTGGAATAGATAAATCTGTATCCCACAGAAATACCTATGAGTTTTGTTCCGTCTTTTGATAATTCAAGGTGCACAGGAACCAATTGATAACCCTGACTTATATTCCTAAAGAACCGCCTATTATTATCAATCACCTCACAATAATCTTAATCGTATGGAAGCGAAACAAGATATTGTGGAATCACAAATGATGAGACGAAGATGTTTGTGACTTTTTTTTATCTTGCCTATCGGAGATCACTCTCGAGCAAATCTTAGAGAACATAGTACTCAATCACGATAGAACAGGGCAAGATTAGAACACGCAACTACAAAGAACATAGTTGGGTCTGGATTCACAATCCAAATGAAGTCTCCAAGTCATTAACCTATAAGGTTTCGTGAAAAACCTAAGGCTAAAGGAGAATCGACTCTAGTCACAACTACTATCACACAAGAGGTGTGGGGATTAGGTTTCCCAGTTGCTACGGTTCTCCTTTATATAGTTTTCAAATCAGGGTTTCTAATCTAAGTTACCTTGGTAACCAAGCATTCAATATTCACCGTTAGATGGAAACCTGATTCAACTCAAGCTAATATATTTCAACCGTTAGATCGAACTTAGCTTGTTATATACAAACGAAATGTACCTTCATTTAGGTTTGAGTAACCGTACCTAAACATGTACACTAGGTTAGCTCAACAGTAGTTAACCAAAGTTAGCTATATGAACACTTTCATATCAACCTTATTCATCTTAACCACAACTAGTTCAAATGACTCAAATGAAACTAATTATAGAGTTGTTCAATTGCTAAATTCTCATAGAAGTATACAAGAACACAATTGAAGCAAAATCGGTTTGATTCACTTGAATCAATTCATGAACATTATAGCCACGGTTTGCAAAGATTGCATTCCTTATTATATAAATGTATTAGTTCATGAACAAGCCGATTTTAGAACATGATTCACTTAGGTATGCAAACGGGTACGCATACCTTAGTGACCGGACTTGGTTTGGGTTCGCTAGTATGCGAATGGGTACGCTAACCTTAACACTTCCAAACTTCAGCAGAAATACCCGGAGCTATACCTTACGTAAGTACGCGTACCGGTATGTGTACTTAGGTAGCCATACTTTCACAAACCAATAGGTACGCACACGGGTATGCATACTATGGTTCCCGGACATGGATTACATATATGCAAGTACGCATACTATGTGCAAATCCAATTGTTCTAAACTCTATTTCAATCATTGAAACTTTCTTAGAGGATGACAATATCCGTTTTCACACACAATTAGCATCAAAGCAATTTTCAAGATATTGAAATAATCATAACGAAACATTCTAAGTCTGCACCAAATGATTGTATCACACAAACCATGTAAGATGTTACTCGGCAATTTTCACATTATCATCTTTTGACTTTCGTCAAGAATATAAGATGATCTTGGTTGAAGCGAAAGCTTACCAACGCATATTTCGAGAAATATGTAAGCGAGTTAAACTCAGCTCGAAATCTCAAATGTGTATAATCGAATACTATATAGTAATACGAATTTTGTCTCAATATAGGAGATAGAGTAGAAATAGACTTTCCAAGTGATTGATGAGTTTCAGTATCCACATACCTTTTGTTGATGAAGTTCCACAAGCTCTCCTTAGTAGTTCTTTGTCTTCAATGATGAGCGACGTGAAGTCTAATGCTCAACTACACAATCTATCCTAGTCCGAGACATCACTATAAGTAGACTAGAAATCAAGACTTATAGTTTTGATCACTAACATTGACAAACAAGCTTACGATAGCAACGCTTGCTAGTTCGACCAAGCAGGGCTCTAACAAAGTTACTACAGTAGTTGGAAAGTGGTTGTGTATTTTGTTTTGTTATTTTAGACTTTTATATTATAATACTTGAAGTGTATGTGCCTTTATTTGAGTATACTTTGTTTTTGTTTTCCTTTTGACTTGTATTTTCTTGACAGAGGCAAAATAACGATTGTAATACACTCCTATGATTTAGAGTCTTAATGTATCTGTTGAATATGAATGCTTTCTTATATGTTTTATTTACTATATGACATCTCTTTGTTCCAGGTATTGAAAAAGATAGAAGGCAAAAAGTTAACTTGGATTGGCTCCTAAATATGGTTGATTGATCTGTTATGCTCATGGAGGGAAGGTTACCCTTTGCAGTGTTTCTAGAGAATTGCAATGATTTTATGTTGAGTATAATTCTCAGTTGGCTTCTTTTTGGTTGCTATATTGTTAGAAAAAGTTTAGAATAAGTTCCATGGTTCAAATTTTCTGCTGTCATTAGTCCTGTCACCAAGACTATCTTAAAGGTGAGTCTAAAAGTTCTCCAGTAGAAAGTTTCATCCATCATGTGGCATTATCTGTTGGTTAATTTATGTTGTACAATTATAGTATTCAGTTTTGACTTTCAATTTCATAATGTGACTTGAAATTTTACCCTTTGTAAGCATTTGTTGCCATATATATCTTGTTAATACTTCCATATGGATAATTAGGTCTTCTATTTCATCTGGAATGTCCTAGAACGGTGTGTGCAAGTGGAGAAATCCATATATACAGGTGTAGAAATTTGAAAAAAAGGATTAGCAGATTTGAAACGTAATAAAAAGTTTGCAACAGTAACTATGACTTGCTGGAATTCTAATAATCAGCAACATAACTAAACGTTGCAGAATAAAGGGAAACGATTTCATATAAGATGCTTAATAAAGGGGTTGTTTGGTAACCATTATTTTAATGAATTATCAGCCCATAGTCCATTATGCATATTATAATGGATTGTATATGCGTTTGGTAACCATTATAATAATTTCTTATTTTAATCATAATTGAAAAAATCCATTATTTCCATAACAGGAAAAATTTGTTTTGAAAATATATTATAATGAATTATTTTTTCTAAGAAACTTAAATTGAATTTTTTCTTCTTATTTTCTCTAAACTATCAAGAGAGAGACATCAAAACAACATAGGACTAAAAAAATTTCGTAGATCATTATTCTTTCTTCTCCTTTTCGAGATCAGCATTCTATGATAATCAATTATTTGAAAAAAAATATTTGGAAAAATTTATTTAAATGATTATATCAAAATCATTTATCAATTTATGATTATCTATAATCATTAATTTTACCAAACAAGGCCAAAGGGAATACGTTGCTTTAATTAATTAGACGTTCCTTAAACTCTGATAAGCAACAGATGGAGTAACGTATAGACGTTGCTTTATTTTATTGGCAACTTATAAAACGTTGCTTTGTTGTATTTAAACAACTGATGTAGGTGTTGCAAAAAAATTGTGACGCCGCGTGGGACACTACATAAATGTTGCTGAAATTATCTGCAATAGAAATATGCGTGGCAAATAAGGTTTTTTCTGGTGTAGTGGGTATCCACCCATGCGTTGCTTACCCTACGTATTAAACAATAAACATTCTAGCCGGACTACTGATTGAATTTTAGATAGTTGTAAGAAATGAGGTTGTCGTTCACTCGGATTCGCAGAGATTAAAGTTTTTAAAAATACTAAATAAATATATACAAAGACTATTAACAATGGGTGAGAGGTACTGGGACTAAGGATTTAGCCAATCTTTATAACATAAGGTTCACTTATTTATTCTCAACAATTTTAGCTAAAGAAATATAAACATGGACTCTATTTTTGCCAAGGTAGATTCTCAAAACATTGATTGTAAATGTTAAGCATGGGACATCAAATCACCTAAGCTAAGCATGACCCATCTAATCAAATGACAACCAATTTAATCAAATCATATTTCAATTAATTTTAATGCAAAAGTCATAAAAAGAATAAAAATAAATTTACCCATGTATGAAGTTCGGCCTCCTCCGTCGTCCCAGTGTTGGGGTTTAACTCATCATGTCGAAAACACACTCAAAATATGTATTCATGGCTCACAAAGTGTTTACAAGAAGAGAAAATAATGAAACAGGAAACCTGCAACAGCAAAAGTGCGTTACAGATTGACTGTTTCAACTCTCAACTGTTATGATGAAGATAATCGTTACAAATCTGAAGATAAATGTTGCAGAAGAGGATGAAGAAACTGTTACAATGAAGATAAATGTTGCAAACCAGTTGAAGAAACTGTCACAACGAAGATAAATGTTACAAACCAGTTAAAGAAACCGTCGCTGTTTTCCTGTTCTTCACGAGCAGCAGCAGCAGCAACAACAGAGTTCTGAAAACTCTTGATTCACGCCTCCTGAGCTCTCCTCTCGACCCCAAACTCTCGACACCACTTCTATATGACCTGTGTAATCTATTTATACCCGAAAGATGCATCGAATCTCCTCCATAACTTCAAAAAATCTTCTCTTTTATTTTTATTCTCACGGCAATAATTTCCATTTTTTGATCTTCCACGCGCATGAAGCTGTATTTCTTTCATTCTATACCTTCTTCACGCTCCAGGATATCTATTGAGTCTTCCAAACACGTGCAGTACACGTTTAAATTTCTCACAACTCATGCAAGCTCATGTTTTTCCTCCAACTCCCTGTTTGGATTAAAACAAGTTATCCAGCCAAATTTGATCGATAAAATCACCCATACTAGCTTTATATAGTCATATCACGTCTACCCACTAAGTTTCAGGGATTGAATCTCACTAAATCACATCCAAACATCCGATTGAAATTCTGCCAGTGAAAGGGAATATTTTCCCGCCAAAAATATTTTTTTGAATTTGAGAAGAACTTGTCCTCCCCCTAATCCTGCACGGGTGTCCCTTTAGCACTTGTCTTATGGGGTGCAAATAGTAATTTTTGGGCGTAGATAGTAATTTTTCCGGGGTTCCTCCGACACATTTTTGGGGTGCTTCCGGTGCATTTTTGGGGTGCCTTTAGTACTCTATCCTGGGGTGTAAAACACCACTTTTCGAGCCAATTTCGCCGCAAGAGCTTATTTCTCTAAAAATACCTACAAAGACATAAAATAACAAAATAAATACAAAATCGAACACTAAAAATATATACAATTGAGACATATTAGACACAATAATGCGTCTATCAACTTCAGGAAGAGTATTGGGAAGAAATGTTGAGAGAACTACGCCGTATTACACAATAAATAAATGAAAGCAATGTAACAAGAGGAGGAGGAGAAACTTGGGAAGATTATTAGAGATGACAGGGAGGAAACAAGAGTGGAAGGTTTATTATATTTTTGTTTAAATCTTCCTCATGAACTTCCAAGATTACAAACAAAAGAGACATGGACTGCGCGATCTTGACCAGAAACACAAACACACAGATACCAAGCAAAGCCAACAAACGAACACACACAAGCAAAGAACCAAAGCCAAGCAAACAAACAAGCAAATTAAGGTTATCTCGTGCAAATTGTGGTGGATGATAAATAGGCCAATCATCACCAATATCATCATCACAACCAACGAAGCGATCATTACTTGAGAGGAAGCGGGCCAATAACGTACTCATAGCCGTAGCCGTTGTGGCCAGTAAAAATGCCATCGTCCTTTTCAGAGACTTTTGTTGTCCCATTTTTCAAGACGTCATACTGAGTATACGAAAAGGGTATGTCGTATGATGAGAGCCTTGTTGCCAACAGAGTCCGCTTCTCTCTATTCATTGTTTCACAGACCCCACTTCTTGGCTTTCTGTATGCGTTTCTCCCCAGTTCCGAGATCCAGTAACCTCAGCAGAAATTTCAATCTTACCCGATGATACGCTTGGGACACCAGCGGTACAACTCATCTTGACACCCACTTTCAACGTGACGCTATTACTCCAATTAGTTTTATTGGTCACTGATTTCTTGAGGTTCAATTGTGATGTTACGGGATTTTGAGTTCTGTTACTCACATCGTCGGTGATAAGTGCAAGTGTTTTTACATCGTAAAACCTTGTATCAGTAAGGTGATATATGACGTTATCGATATTCCTTGAGATAACGGGCTCTTCAATCTCCATGTAGCTGGTATCGTCGGGATAGTTGGCAAGTGTGGCAAGGCAGCTCCACTTATCTTTTGCAAAACATGCCATTCTTTAAACATCGCATCATGATGCGGTTTCCTTCAAGTATCGTGGGTAAGAATACAGTGTTGGTATCTACCAATAGGTGCAGGTGTGCAAAAATCATATTTGGTGGTTTGTGTGCTTACCTGAAGTGGATCGTTTTGCAGAATTCCTTGAGCAAGGTATTGAGGTAGAAACTTTCCAGCATCGTCTCTACTGTAACCGAATGTCATTTGAGTGAGATTGTTTGTCCCAAATGAGAAGAAGTCTGCATGTTTTGCAATCTGGGGAAAATTTACAAACAAAGCCAATTGTCAAAAAAGGAAAAGCAAGTACTGAAGTTTGAAATTGAATTGGTTGATTTGTACCTCATTTATTGAATTGGTTGATTTGTACCTCATTTTCCACTAATGCAACCACGGAAACCAAGCATTGGATTTACTTCTGAGAGTTTCTCCACCCTTGAGATAGCTTCATCTTGGGTCACACCAGTGTCGATAGCTAGCTGACCAACAATTTGTTCGATATCTCCTGCTGGAAGAAATTCATGGAGCGGTGGGTCTAAAAACCGGATCGTCACAGGAAGACCTGCACATCCATTAATTTCAAGTTAGAAATGACCGTAACTTAGTAAAACAAATGATATCAAGTATCCAAGATGCAATAATTCACTTTACAAGCAATTGCCTACTTGTAGGAACGGAACTGGAGATTTAGCCGGACATGATGAGGGATTAGTGATACCATAATATTTCTTTATAAAATATATATTCCGGGCAGCGAATGGCACGGAAAAATAAATATGTATTATATTTAAGACAGTCGTATAAAATTAACCGGGTACCAATCTAATAAGGTTGTATATAATAAATTGCGCATACAGTTCCATTACGGTATAAATTTAAATGGGTTACTGATTCATACGGTGATCGCTCAAGTCGTGACGCTTGGATTTGTGATCTGCCAGTACTGCTCCTAAGATACTTATTGATTATTCAAGCTTTTGCCTGCAGTAGCAGTGTATTAAGCAAAACAAGAAGAAAGAAACTCAACCTCAAACTTTTGAACTTTTCAAGCTACAGAAACTGGGCACATTGCTTGTCAACCTGCAACAATCGAATATGAGTAAAAAAGAAAATGAAAACAAGAGAATAATTTAAGACCTTTATCCGCCCTCCGGCACGCTGATTGCTCCTCAGCCATTATGAGAATATGTAGCTGATCATTCATGATATTCAAACTTTAGGCGGCATTTATATACACAAAAACGACTAAATATAGCTTATATATAAGGAGACCGGTACTATGTACCATATGGTAGAGTTAGAGATGAAAGCTTATGATAGTGGTGCATCAAATTCTAGAACTGGAAATGTACAAGGAGAAGTGGTAGAGGACCCATATTACAGTAAAAGGGGAGCTACAAGATAAAGTTGTTGTTACGAACTTGTCACTAGTTAATTTCAATAATATAAGATAACGGGACAAAACATACATTTAATAAAACTACAAAACGCTGCCTTAACCAAGAGGAACTCACCAAGATTCTCCACTGCATCATTCGGCAAATTCATAACTACTTGTGTGATAGATTTAGCCTTAAGATGGAACAACTAATACACCATCTTGGTAAATTCAACCACAGAAATGGAATTCGACATTTTTTGGAACATATTCACACCACCGTTATACCTGGGTTCATTGCCTGACCGATCACTAATTCTACCGCCAGACACAAAATAACATTAACCACATCGTTGTCGTCAACACCTAACCATTCATAAAAACATTCTTCCAATATCTACTATATCAATATACTAATCAAAATACAATGCAATGGCTTAATAATATGGGGGTTTTACAACCTAACTACACGGACAAAAAACCAAAAAATGAAGGATGTGTTTCTGGTATGAGGGTTTTCAAATTTGTTTGTATCTAATTTCTCCCACCCTGTAGTCAGTTGATATGGGGGTTTTACAACCTAACTACACAGACCAAAAACCAAACAAGGAGGATGGATTTCTGGTAAAATGGTATCAATTTCCTTGAAATACCATCATACTAACACAATATCAGTTTGACCTCTCCAAAATATACATTAATTCTGTAGGAATAAATTAAATTTCTATTTCAGTTTCCAAAGAAGGAAAAATTAATTCGAGAAAAATTATTGAATTCGATTGAATTCCCTAATATCTAAATAAGAAGACGGAAATAACGGTTTTAAACTGTAACAAGAGGGTTAGGGTTTCAATCATGAAACAATTGCTATGGGAAAAATTAAATGGAAGTTTACTTATACCATATGGATTTGATGCATTCATATCAGTAGATCTCTGCATCCTTGCATAAGATGAAGAAGGTGAAGGAGAAACCGAGATGGGTACGATGCATAAACTTCAACCCATTTTTTTACATCCATTTGTTGTTGACCCATATAGTAATCTAACCTCGATACTCTATTAACTCAACCGGGGAGGATAAATTGGTAAACTTTGGATAACTCACTCGGCCGGTCCACGTGAATCTCAAACACGCACATTGTTGCTGGTTTATGAAGAGTCCAACAATTTCTGCACCTTTTCACGGAATATCTAATATTCTAGACCTTTGCTCTTAAAAATAGTCACAATTTTTTTTTATAACTTCAAAATTATACATCCGATTTTAATAAAATCTACATTATTGGAAATGATTTTGATGATCTACAAAACAAGATCCATTATTGATAGCTAATTCAAAAGTTTTTTGCCGCAAACAAACACCGAGGATGAAACTGGTTGCATCCTCACTTAAACTAGAAAAGAAAAATTATTCAAAAAAAAGATAGGATGAAACTAGTTGCATCTTAGCTTAAAGTAAGATATAAAATATATCCGAAAATAGCTAGGATGAATCTCGTTGCATCCTAGCTTAAACTAAGTTAAAAAAATTATTCAAATGCTTTTAAGGATGAAACAAGATGCATCATGACATAAACTAAGAAAAAAACTACGATGAAACTGGTATCCTAACTTAAACTTACAAAAAAAATTAAAAATTAAAAAAATAGTTCGAATGGAACTGGTTGCATCCTGGGTCAAAACGCATGACAACCTCTATCTCCTAGCCTTAGCCGTTGTTGGCAGTAAAAATGCCATCGTTCTTTTCGTACACTTTTGTAGTCCCATTTTTCAAGACGTCATGCTGAGTGTACGAGAAAGGTATGTCGTATGAAAGCCGTGTTGCCTTCAGAGTCCCCTTCACCCTAGTCTTAGATCTCACAGTGATTGTTTTCTCAGTACCAACTTCAAGTTTTTCTTCCGTCGCACCTCCCTTATTCCAATCTTGACTACACTCTGCGGAAAGCTTGAATTCAGCCTCACTTACAAGTGGGACTTTAGCAGAAAAAGTCGTCTCGACACCCACTTTCAGAGTGACAATTAGTTGTATTGGTCACAATTTGTTGGTCACAACATCAATGACAAGTGCAAGAGTTGTCTCGTCGTATCGCCTAGCTTCATTAAAACGATATTTGACGTTATTGATCTTCCTTGAGATAACGGGCTCCTCAATCTCCAGGTAGCTGAACGGATCCGTATAGTTCATGTAGCCGGCGAGGCAGCTAGTTTTTTGGTGATTTGAACGTCTCTTGCAGAAAAAATTATTTTCCAAACATCGGAGAGCAGTCTTGTTATCGCCAAGTTCCATAGCGATAAACACGGTGTTAGAGGGGGGAACCGTGGAGGAATCTCCGTCTGCAAATACCAACCGAGACTTATCATCACTCCTCCAGTATTTGCCATATTGGAGATTCTTTAGGCGGATTCCTCCATCACGAGTTGCAGACACCTCGAACTCAAATGCTAGCGAATTATCCAAATGAGGATCGAAACCCAGATAGGCGTCGTCTGGATAGGCCCTCAGGTAGTCCATTGTCGCCCTTGATCCAGATGCGTTCCGGTAACATCACCATGGATTCCCAATCTATGAATTTAAACATCGTCGCCCCGTTACATAATTCCAAGCCACGGTACATTGGTTTGTCGTCCTCTGAGTACTTTCCTCTAGGGAAATTATGTAATCGTAGCTGTTTGCAGGGCTGAGGAAGATGCCGTTAGGGCTAATTGGGCTGTACTGATCCACGAACTCCACCCGGAAAAGCGTGCAACCTGGGCTGTCTGGGTTCTCCTCGGTTTTTTCTGCCGTGGCAGTGATCCAATCTGTGTTGGAGTTCCTCGTTTTCTTCCAGAATTTGTTATTGTACAAGGATCGGTTGTGGACTAGTTGGGTTATATGTTCGATCCCATTTTGACCCGTCACTGGACCTTCTTTGTCTGATGGCACCACCTCTAACCTTGTCTCGAGGCCGCGGCTGTAATCTCCAAGGAATCCGTGGGAACCTACACTTGGGTTGGTTATATCAAAGTGCAAGTATTTGTTGGATTTATATGATTGGAGTATCATAAACCTGGGCAATGTGGGTTTCGGTAGGTCGCTCATTTTTTTAACTTTGGTTTTCTTTCTCAATGATGCATACTATTGTATATGAGATAAAATCTAAGGATAACTTAACAGAAGATTTTGGGAATCTCATCGAGTAGTACATCTTGGGATCATTTGTGATATGAAATTCTAAAGAGATGAGGATTCTTATCAGGGTAAGATTTTCATAAAACAATTGGCTTTCCTTGTTTTTAAAGAGATAAGAATTTTTCGGACGCCATCTAAACATTTTTGTCTTTTTTTTGTCTTTTTTGTTTTTGTAATCATAGGCTACCTTTTGTTCCATGTGTTACACGAGAAATATTGTATGGTGAGGTTTTCATAAACCAAGGAGAAGTACTATTGGATTTGGGGCGGACAGTGCTTGTTTTTAAAGAGACATTTGAAAGTACATTCAGTAATATAGTACTAGGTTTTGTGCCCCTGCTACACACTCCGAGGATCCGAAGCCATCCACCATCATTTTTTTCTTTCACCCATATTTTGTTCTATCCATACTAGCTTCTCCGGTCCATGTTTTTTTTTACTCTTAAATTTTTTTTATTGAACAAAGGAAAATGAGAAACAAGAGTATCAAGAGAAACTACAGTTGCATGTAGTTTAAGCGTAACAATAAACAAGAGAAGAGAATGCTGAAAAACCAATACGAACACACACAGCTGCAACAAAAGCAAACAAAGCAAAAGGACATCAGCCCAACAAAAAACACAGCCTAATACCGTACTGCAACTAAATTCCTAGTACTTGTTCTTGAACGATGTTTTGGGGACTACCCCAAAACAGTGGGGGACTACTCTTCCAATTTGGGGTGGATATTTGAAGTAATTTTGGGTCACCCTTTATCTAATTTTTTTATAAATACAAAATTTACCCTTGGTAATTAAATTAGTTAGTTTATTGATTAGTTAGTGTTAGTGTAATGATTAATTACTGATTAGTTAGTGATTAGTGAGTTATTAATAGGATAGTTTTGTTAGAATGAGAAGAAGAAGAAGAAGAAGAAAAAAAGATGAATAAAAAGAGGGAACTAAACTCAAAATCTTATTTTGAGTTTAGTAAATATGATATGAGTGATTCATGTGATGATACCTCCTCCTCAGAATCTCCTTCATCTCTTAATATATTTGTCAATATTTCTAATTATCCGGATATGAGTTATTTGTTAGATGATGAAAGCTATTTACCCAAAACTCAACCTAACGACCCAAATGATGAATTTTATCAGCCACAACCAGAAGATGAAGTTATGGGTACTCAGGTATGTCTCAAATTTAGTTAATGTAGCTTTAATTTTGCAAAAAATTGGCCAAATCGAAAATTTCAGGAAGAAATTTCGGCTAGGTCAAAGTAGTTCGGTTAGCAATCCTGCAGAACAGGTAGCCGAACTCTCCTGTATGTGCAGTTCGGTTACTCGTTTCAGCATACGCAGGTAACTGAACTTTGTTTTAATGGAGGTTTTTGAGAGTTCGGTTATCTTTTCCCAGAAAACGTTGCCGAACTAATTTTATAGAGTATACAGTTAATAGTTCGGTTGAGTCGTGTTTAGTCCCTTTGTTACCGAAGTTTATGTTCGGCAGGCTCGCAAATCACGTTCATTGAATAGGTAACCGAACTTTTAAGTTCGGTTTAGTCGATAGTAGTAATTCTGTTGCCAAACTATACCATAGAAAATTCCAAAGAACAAGTTCGGCAAGATCGCAATTTTTTTTTCATAACCGAACTTATTATTCGGCAGGATCGTTTTTATTTTTACATTGCCGAAAATATAAGTATTTCTTATTTTTAGTTGGTATTGACGTTGTGCTATTACTCGTAGGTTGCATATGATCCAATAGAACCAATGGAAAATCAACCTACCCCTGTTGATATTTTGTACGATGACACGTCCCATCACTACATGAATGACTTGGTATTCAAAAGTCCTTTAGAGACAAAGAGTTGGGCTAGACAACATGCACTAAAAGACATGTGTGTATTAGTATTGAATGGGAGAGAAAGCAAAACCCGCTTTGAAATAATTTGTGAGAGAAGCGGTGATCCCGATAAAATCCAATAGAGGAAGGGTTATGTTTATAAAGGAAAGACAAATAGGAAGAACAAAACTTTCTCAAATAAGATTAAATGCCCATTCAATTTTGCATTTAATTACAACAAAGAATTGGGTGGATGGGTTCTCTACAAGGTTATGGAAGGTTGTCATAACCACCCTCGTCCGGAGCATCTTGAAGGACATTTCATGGCGGCCAAGCTAACTCCTGAAGAGATGGACAAGGTAGCTAAAATGAGGAAAATGGGTCTTTCACCGATTCAAATGCTCCAAATACTAAAGGAGGATAACAAGGATAACCACTTATCTTTGTCCACCGTTTGTAATGCAATTGTGACAATTAGAAAGAAGGAATGGAGAGATAGACAAGTGATGCAACAATTGTTTTTTTTGGCCAAAGAGAAAGACTACGCGGTTCAAAAGGATGTGGATTCGGACGGAGAGATAACACAACTCTTCATTGCGCATCCAACGAGTGTTCAATTGGCTGAATGCTTTCATGAAGTTCTCATAATGGATTGTACTTATAAGACGAACAAGTACGAGATGCCATTGTTGAATATTGTTGGGCGTACTTCGACGCAATCACCGTTTACCGTGGCGTTTTGTTTCTTAAAGGACGAGCAAGAACCTAGTTACATTTGGGCACTACAACAAGTTAAGGAAATCTTCCGAGGTGATGATATTCCCGAGGTTATAGTCACCGACAATGAAGTCGCATTGATGAATGCAAAAGAGGTAGTGTTTCCATTAGAACACAATATGCTTTGTACATTCCATATATGGTGTAATTTGATAAATAGGTGCAAGCCAACAATTTGTCCACCCAAGAAAAAAGGATATGAAGAGATTAAGATGCTACCGGAACATGAAAGAGCAGATGCAAAAGAGGAAGTTGAAAAACAATACGATCTAAATTACGCTAATTGGGTTTCTTTCAATGGTGAATGGGAATCGTTGTGTTGGTCTCTTACCGAGGAAGAGTATCATCTAAATCTTGCGGGGTTTAACGCCCATTGGGATACTCCCGATTATCCCGGTGTTGTATCGTATGTTCTTCGCCAATGGTTGGAACCACACAAAGAGAGGTTTGTTAATGCCTATATCAACCAATATAAACACTTGGGAAATCAAGCGACAAGTTTAGTAGATTCGGCTCACCATCGGTTGAAGAAGAATCTCTTTGGATGTGTTGATAATTTCGTAACCATGTGGAATGCTATGGAGAATTACTTCAAGCGCGACATTGATAGAATTAAAGAGAAGTTCCAAAAAAGCCGTATATTCAAAACGACCGGAAAATATGTCGACCACCCATTGTTCAAGGGAATCCATTACAACGTATCTCGCCAATGTATGAAGTTGTTGATTATAGAAGTCGAGTTGATTGATAAGTGGGAAAC